>JAINVK010000758.1:0-105095 GCA_030068075.1 Paguma larvata
GCGGTCTTTTTAAAAAAGAATACTTTCATCCAAGTCTGGATAGGATAGAACTCCATTAATCCAATAAGCCTCTAATGAACACTTCTTACTAACTTTATTCTCAACATTGAAAATACTCTCTGAGGTTGGAAGCAAGTCACAGATCATTACTTGCCTCATTTTTACTCAATATTGTTTTGATTGTACAGTAAGTCAGGAAATGGATCATTGGAAATGGCGTAACAGTTGAAAAAGGAGGTAAAACAACCTTATTTTAGATGCCAGGATGGTGTATGTAGAAAACTCTAAGAAATCTACAAAAAACAGAATAACATACAAATTCATCAAGGTTTGGAAATAAGGACGGTGTCCAAAGTTAATCGGATTTCCATAATTTGCAATAAACAAAATAAAAATGGAATCTACAATAAATCAAAGGGATAATAAACTCAACAAAATATGTATAAAGCTTTTACACTGAAAACTACAAAACTGTGATAAATGAAATGAAAATAAACAAACAAATGGAACATGTAACATGATTGTGAGTTAGAAACTAAATATTGTTAAGTTTTCACATCTTCCTAAACACTCAATATCAATCAAAATCCCCAAAATGTTTCCACAATCTGTTGCTAAGATTTACATGGAAATACAGACCTAGAGCCCAAACAATCTTGAATAAGGAGAGCAAAGTTAAGAGTGTTTATACTTCCCGATTTCAGAACTTACTATAAGATGGCAATAATGAATGCAGTGTGATAATGTCACAAGTACAGGCACATGAATCAATGGAACAGAGTCCAGAAACAGACCCATGCTTGTATGGCCAATTGTTGTTGTTTTTTTATAGTAGTAAACTATATATATCATAAAATTTATCATTTTAACCACTTTTAAGGGTACAGTTCAGTGGCACTGAGCCTTTTCATACTGCTGTGAACATATCACTACTATCCATCTTGAGGATTTTCATCATCTCATATTAAAACTCTGTCCATTAATTATTTCCCAGACCCTCTCCCTTCAGCCCCTGGTAACCTCTATTCTACTTCCCGTTTCCATGTATTGATGCCATTTATATAACGTCTTCAAGATTCCTCCATATCGTAGCATGTGTCAGAATTTCCTTCCTTTCTAAGACTGGGTAATATTCTATTGCACGGATATCACATATTTTGTTTATCTTGTTTATCCATCCACCCAACAGTGTGCATTTGGGTTGGTTTTATCTTTTGGCCTTTGTGAATAATGCTAATATGAATATGGGAACACAAGTATCTGAGTCACTGTTTTTCATTCTTTTGTGTATATTCCCAGAAGTGGAATTGCTGGATGAAACGGTAATTCTGTAGCAATTTTCTGTTCAATCTCTTAGCAGACATGTGGTTTGCAAATATTCTCTTCTCTCCCCTCTGCCATGGGTTGCCTTTTACTCTGTTGTTTCCTTTGATGCATAGTTTTTTTTAATTTCGATGAAGTTCAATTTATCTATTTTTCTTTTGTTGGCTGTGCTTTTGGTGTTCTATCTAAGAAACCATTGCCAGATCCCATGTCATGAATATTTTCTCCTACATTTTCTTCTAAGGGTTCCTCGTTTCAGTTCTTATGTGTACATCATGTACATTGATTTATTTTGAATTAATTTTTGCATATGATTTTAGGTAAGGGTCCCACTTCATTCTTTTGCAGGTGAGTATCCAGTTTTTCTACACCGTTATATCTTGATAGCCTTGTCAAAAATTATTTGACCATGTATGTGAGGGTTTGTTTCTGGGCTTTCTATTCTGTAGCATTGGTCTATCCATATGTTCGTTTGTGGTTACCATATCCTTTTGATTATCTTAGCATTGTGGTAAATGCTGAAATCAGGAAGTGTGTACCATCCAGCTCTGTTATTTTGCAAGGATGTTTTGGCTACATAGATTTCCTTGAGATTCTATACAAATTTTAGAATGGATTTTGCTATTTCCACAAAATCAACATTGGGATTTTAATGAGGATAGCACTGAATGAGTAGCTAACTTTGATAATATTGACATTTTAACAGTATTGAGCCTTCTAGCCCATGAACACAGGATGTCTTTTCATTTTTTTACACTTTTATTTTCTTTCAGTAATGAGTTGTGGTTTTTAGTGCATATCTTTTACCTTTTTGGTTAGTGAACTCACTTATTTTATTATTTTTGATGCTATTGTAAATGGAGTTGTATTCTTAATTTTCTTTTCATTGTTGAACTGATTTTTGTGTTCGCTTTGTATCCTGTTATTCTACGGACTTTTTCTTTAGTTCTAATGTGTGTACGTGTGTGTGTGTGTCTGTCTGTGGGTGTGTGTAATTGAAGGAAGTGTTAAAGTTCACAAATTTGTGGAAATTAAGACATTTTTAATCACTCAATGGGAAAAGGAGAAATCACAAAGGAAAATAGAACATACAAAAAGATGAGTGAAAAATGAAAAGTACAACATATCAAAACTTTCAGCTGCAGTAAAGGGAAACATTAGCTGCAAAGTTTCGGTTTTCTGCAGACAAGCTCTTGTCACCTGTAAGCAGAGATAATTTTACTTTTTTTTCCAATTTGTGTATCTTTTATATATTTTTCTTGTTTAATTTCTTTGGCTAAGACCTCTAGTGCTATATTTAATAGCGGTGGTGAAAGTGGGCATCCTGGCCTTACTTTTGATCTTAGAGAAAATGTTTTAAGTCCTCCAGCTCTGGGTCCAGAGCTGTAGGTTACCTGTAGGTTTTTCATATATAGTCTTCATTATATTGGGGTAGTTTTCTTCTATTCTTAGTTTTTTGAGTGTTGAAAGGGTGTTGAATTTATCAGATTTTTTCCTGCATCAATTGATGTGATTGTGTGTGTGTGTGTTTGTGTTAGTGTGTGTGTGTGTGTGTGTGTCTGTGTGTGTGTGTTTCCTTTATTCTGTTCATATGGTATATTACAATGACTGAATTTCATGTGTTGGGTCATTCTTGCATTCAAAGAATAAATACCACTTTTTCATGATATATAATATTTTTAATACGTTGCTGAATTCATTTTGCTTGTATTTTGTTGAGGATTTTGCATCAATGTTCATAAGGTATGTAGCATTCTTTTCCTGTAATCTTTCTTGCTTTGGCAACAAAACCAGAAGCACTGGCCTCAAAGGATGAGTTAGGATGTTTTCCCTCCTCTTCAAATTTTTTCTTAACAGTTTGAGAAGAATTGGTCTTATTTCCCCTTTAAATGTTTGGTAGAATCGACTAGTGTAATTACCAGCCTAGGCCTTTGTGGGTAGGTTTCTGATTGCCAATTTAGTCTCTTTATTAGCATTATGTCTATTCAGTTTTTCTATTCACGATTCAGTCTGAGTGGGTTTTGTGTTCTTAAGAATCTGTCCATTTCATCAAGGCTATCTAGTTAATTCTTAGCTCTCTTTTTTATTTTTTTTTAAATTCTATTAGTTGGTAGTAATGTCTTCACTTTTAGTTCTCATTGTAGTAATTTTTTATCTTAAATATTCTTTGTTTTTAGCCAAAGTAGGTAAACATTTATGATTTAGTTAATCTTTTCAAAGAACAAACTTCTTATTTCATTGATTTTCTCTGTTGTTTTTCTATTCTTTGTTTTATGGATCTCTGTTGTAGTCATTATCATTTTCTTCCTAGCTAGCTTTGTCTAGTTTGCTTTTCCGTGTTTATCTTCTTAAGTGGTTAGGTTAGTTTGTTGGTTGGAGATCTTCTCTTTTAATGTAAACTTTTACAGCTAAAGTTTCCTTTCTTGGCACCGCTTTCACTGCAGCTCAAAGTTTTGATATGTTGTATTTTCATTTCCATTCATCTCTAAGTATGTTCTATTTCCCCGTGATTTCTCCTTTTCCCATTGATGCTTAAAAATGTCTTAATATCCACAAATTTGTGAACTTTCACTTTTCCTTCAGTTACTGATTTCTAACTTCATCCTTTATGGTGAGAGAAGAGACTTTGTATACTATCTGCCTTCCAAAATCTACTGAGACTTAATTTGTGGCCTGACACATGCTGTATCCTGGAAAGCGTGTCACAGAGTGCTAGGTTTCTAATGGACTATACTGTCTGGTTCGTATGCCTTGTAATTTTTGTTGTTGTTGTTGAAATCTGGACATTTGACTCTTACAGTGTGGTAACTCTGGAAATAAATTTCTTCCCTTTTCCAGGGTTTGCTGCTTTTGTTTCCTAGTCTTTAATTTCTGTAGGCCATCTCTAAGCCAGGGATTAGCCTAAAGTGTCAATTGGAGCTTTTGTCTGATCTTGCTTGAGCCTGTGTCTTTCCTTGGGTATGCACTGTGATTCTGTAAATTTCCCCATGCCTGTCTGTACAGCTTATTTTAAGTATCCTAATTCTTAAGTGTCTTGGTCCTGAAAGAGTAAACAGAGAAATGAAGGGGAAGAAAGCTTCTGGCCCTTTAAATCGCCTAGAAGTTGCTTTAGCCAATGGGGATTGCAAAAATGGCAGCTTGTCTGTCTGTCTCTGCACCCCTGCTAACCAGAGTAAGAATCAGTGGGGTGCCTGGGTGGCTCAGTCAGTTAAGCTTCAGACTTTTGATTTTGGCTCAGGTCACTGCACCCAGCTCAGCTACTTAAGATTCTCTCCCTCTCTCTTTCATTCTCTCCCTCAAAATAAAGAAATAAACTTTAAAAAAAGTAGAAATCAGTGATCAGAACGTGGATCCCCAATCTTTGGAGTGGAGCGTCCCCATTACCTGCTTTGTTTCCCATAAACCATGTGTAAACTGCTCCAGGAACAGGTACACAGCTGTCTGTCATTGGGCTGGTGTGTTGGGGGGGTGGTATTTGCTACTTTTCTGAGAGCTGAAATTGACCTAAATTAGCCATGATTTACCGTTCAAAACTTCTGGTGAAAGTTACAATTCTTACAGTAGACTCCAGAATTCAAAATAATTATACAAGGTAGATTCTACCAGTACAAATGTTGATGGGAAAGAAAGATTCTTGCTTCATATTCCTCATTCTTTTTTTTTTTAATGTTTATGTATTTATTTTTGAGAGAGAGTGTGTGTTCATGTGAGTGGGGGAGGAGCAGTGAGAAAATCTCAAGCAGGCTCTGCACTGTCAGTGTGGAGCCCACTGCAGGGCTGGAACTCATGAATCATGAGATCAGGACCTGGTCAGTGTGGAGCCCAGTGCAGGGCTGGAACTCATGAATCATGAGATCAGGACCTGAGCCGAAATCAAAAGTCGGAAGCTCAACCTATTGAACCACCCAGGTGCCCCTCCTCCATCTTTTTTAATGCCACTAGCCAAATGTCATATCGGTTCAAAGGGGAATGAAAATATTTTCAATAAATACTGCTAGAACAGCACAATAAATATATGGGAAAATAAGATTAAAATGAATTATGAATATTTTGAGATCAATCTTACTGTATGTGAAACATAAAACTAAAACAAATACATTTCTGGAAAAAACATAGGAAAATATTTTTGATTTCAAGTGTAGACAACGATTTTTTAAGATAAAACAATTCTAATAGAATTAAAAATGATATTGTGTACCTTATCAAAATTAAAAAAAATTATCTTTAAAATACCTTTTGTAAGAAAATGAAAAGGCAAAACCCAGATTAGGAGAAAATAGTCCCTACTTGACATAGGACTTGTGTCCAGAATACACAAAAAACTACCACAAACTTAAAAAAATGTACAAACAACCCAATTAAAAAAACAACAACTGAGCAAAAGACCTCAAAATAAGATATACAACTTGCTTAGGGAGCATAAAAAGATGGGTCCAAATTATTAGTTGTCAAGGAAGGAATTTGGATCAGATTAAATCCCATAATATACAAATTTACACCCATTACAACGGCTCTTAAAAAAGACTTGGCAAAGATGTGTTCATTTAGAAATTCTCATGCATTATAAGTATCAGTTGGAGCAACCACTTTTGGGAAACTATTTGGCAGTTTCTTATAAAGTTAAACATAAACCTTTCCCTTAAGTGAAAAAATTCTACTCCTTGGGATTTACCCAAGATTAATGAAAATAGATGTTCGCAGAAAGACTTGTACAAGAATATGCAAGTTATGAATTAAACAAGTTGTGAACTGATAAATGAATTCTGGTACATTCACAAAATGGTTTTCTATTCATTTATTCTTCAATAAAAGAAATAAATAATGGATTTCCAGTTTGAGCTCTACATAATGAAGAACTTGGAAATCACCACTCTGTCAGGGCAAGTAAAAAGTGAACAGACTGGAAAATCATCAATTCTTCTTGGATCCATAAGAGAGAGGAGGGCATAGGGCAAATGGCTATCCCCAAGACTGGACAGACAGACAGGCAAATACAGAAAGTCACAGTTTACGAAATCAGAGGCCTGCCCACAGGAACTGCCGTGACCACCTGTGCTAGTGTAGGAAAACCAGAACTGCAATTGTATCACTGGAGGCTCAGTGTGGGCAAGTCTGAGAGTTAAAAAAGCGCCAGAGGACTTCTGGTTCCAGTTCTGCTTGTAAGGAGGTTGGAAGTCACCACTTCTTCCTCAAAAATAAAAAGACCAAAAAATCACCACCTCTTCTTGGATTCATGACAGAGAAGACAGGGCCAACCTCTGTCCTCAGAACTGGAGAGACAAGACAGTTGAATACAGAGAGTTGCTGCTCATCAGAACAGAGACTCAAGAGCAGACAGTGGGAACCAGGGCCGGGGTAGGAAGATCTGAACTATAATTGACAAATTGATAGCCACTCATTGTGGGCAATCTGAGAATTAATAACTTCAGGAAGACCCAGTCATAGGGGGCCCCACAATGATGTGAAATTTATGGCCAAGAGTTTGGCCAGTTTTCCTCACAGAAAAAAACTGGAGACAGATCCCCTTGGGTGTCCCCAGAGAGGGAGGGAGAAAATGGAGACATTCTGAAATGGGCCAGAGCACTGTGTTCTTAACGATGCCTGCCCTCAGAGGAAGCTAGTTAATCAGCGCCTAGACTACTTGCAGTGTTTTCAGGCCCTTACTGGTGTAAGGAAGGGAAAATACCCAACTCCTGCACAAACGCCTGTGCACTCTAGCCATCCTGATCTACTCAAGGGAGTGGGAATAAACTGAGAAGGACTTGTGAGGTTTATGTCCATAAACACAGGCTTATCAAAAAACCTGAGGCCTAATCACAGGGTTATGGAAAGCTCCCCTTCCCCTGACACTGCACCACTACATTATTAAAGGCCTACTGACAGCAGTTCCTTTTACCAAGTTAAAGGGAAGTTACCAAGAAATTATTAGAAGGAACACGAATAAGGTTAAAAAACACACGCACAAACTTTGAAGAGACAGAACAAACATCAGAACCAGACATGTCAGAGATGTTGGCATTATCAGATCAGAAGTTAAAACAACCATGATTAATATGCTAAGGGCTCTACTGAATAAAATAGGCAGTATGAGGAAAGAAGAGTAATGTAAGCAGAAAGATGGAAATCCTAGAAAAGCACCAAAAAAATTCTAGAGATAAAAACACAGAAACAGAAATGGATGAAACCCTACCAAAGGTTCATTGGTAGACTGGACACGGCAAAGGACAGAAGCTTGGAGTTAGAGATTTATAAATGGAATTCTCAAAAACTGAAAAATTACAACAAAGACTGAGAAGAACAGAATATTCAAAGGATATGTAGGGAACAGTGTAACATATGTGTAGTGGGAATATCAGAAGGAGAAGAAAGAGAGAACGGAACAGAAAATATATTTGAAGCCATAATGACTGAGAATTTCTCCAGATTAATGTCAGATACCAAACCACAGGTGCAGAAATCTTAGAGAACTGCAAGCAGTATAAATGCTGAAAACCTACTACCTAGGCATATCATTTTCAAGTTACAGAAAATCAAAGATTAAGAAAAAGTACTGAAAAACCCAGAAGAAAAAACACACCTTTCCTGTAGAGGAACAGAGATCAGATCTACAACTAACTTTTGGGGTGCCTGGGTGACGCAGTCAGTTAAGCATTTGGCTTTTGATTTCAGCTCAGGGTATAGTTTCACAATTTTTGTGTTCGAGCCCCACATGGGGCTCCACGCTGAAAGAGGGTTATCCCTCTCTCTCTCTCTCTGCCCACCTGCACACATGCTTTCTCTCTCAAAATAAATAAATAAACTTAAAAATCAAAACAAAAGATTAACAACTAACTTCCCCTTAGAAACCAAGCATGCAGGAAGAGGGTGGAGTGAAATATATAAAGTGTTGAGAGGGGGGAAAAAAATCACCAACCTAGAATTCTGTACCCTGCAAGTTTATTCCTCAGGAGTGGAGGACAAACAAAAACTTCTTAAAACAAAAACCAAGGAATTTGTTGGCAGAAAATGTGCCTTTCAAGAAATAATGAAAGAAGGGGAGAAGGAAAATAATTATAGGTCAAAAACATGGATCTTCATAAAGAAAGGAAGAGCGACAAAGAATAAATAAATGAAAGAAAAATAAAAACCTTCTTTTTGGTTCTTAATTGGCATAACAGATAAAATTTGCTCAAATAATAGCAACAAAAATGTTTTTATTATGTTTATGAATACTGTATATATATTATCTATGAATGGCTATTATAAGTGAAATGAATAACAGAAATTAGACAAGGAATGGGACAGCAGGATTAGGATTTTTTGGTTATCATAAGGTACCCCAAACACCTGTGAATCAGTGTAGTGTTCTTTGAAAGTGGATTTGGATTACTTGCAAGTATATATTGCAAATGTTTGGGTAAACTACTTAAAAAAAGAAAAAGGGAAGTATAACTGATAAACTAAGAAGGAGAAAAAATAGAATATGATTCTGCAAAGTATAGAATACTCCATTCAAACAACAAAGTCTGGAAAAAAAAGTAATAGGATACGAGCCATGGCAACACACTGAAGCAATAACAACTATGATAGCCATTACTCCAACTATCAGGAATCACTATAACATTAACATACCAATTAAAAGACAGAGACTGCCAGAATGGATCAAAAATCCAGACCCAATTACACGTTGTCTACAATAAATCCATCTTAAATTTAAGGACACATACAGATTAAAATTACATAGGCTGAAAAAAAATATAAAGAAAAATATAGACTAATATCTTCAATGAACATAGCTGCAAAACCATCAAAAAAATAGCCACAGATCAAATCCAACCTTGTACAAAAGGAATTGTATCCCATGACCAAATGGAATTTATCCCAGATATGCAAGTTTGGTTTATCATTCCAAACTCACTTAATGTAATCCATGACATTGACAGGCTAAAAAATACTTTCTATTGGAAGGACCCTGGGAGGGAAGCCCCACCCGCCTTGGTACACTGTTACGAACATATCCCGTCTCCTTTCCAATCCTACCTCACTACTAGGCCAAATGAATTTAGCCAGGAAAGCATCTGGTAGCTGCCACCATGTAGATAATCCACTTTCCCTCTCACAGAGTCACTGGAACTCATGAGGGTCCAGTCCGTTCTCTCTGACAGCAGCTGCGACAACTGAACAGATATTCCCTATGTGCCCCTTGATAGGCACCAGCAAAGTCTAGAGTGTCTTTTAGAAATCCCACAATAAGAGGTCACTAGTCTCTATCATCCAGGACACAGCAACATTTTAGGTCTTTATGTCCACCCCACCCCTTGATGGATCCTCCCAGAAGGTGGAGGAGGCTGTGCCAGTGCTGGAGGGGCCTACCCATATTCCTTGGTGCTCTGCTTCCTACACAGTGGTGCTTCCTTACCCCAGCTTACCCATTGGCTGCTCGGGCTAAGGCCTTCTCTGTCTGTGCAAGTACAGTAGCCCATGCCCTGGGCCAGGATGGTGCTAGGAATTGCCTCCATGAGAGGCAGCCCTCAACCAGCGACCAACAGGACCTGGAGGGTGAGCACCAGCTTCTTAAGTCTGGGGTGGGTATTTTGAAGAACATTCTGACTCTCAGTAAGGGTGGGCCAGCCACACACAGCAGTAACCTCCTTGAAACACTCCCTACATTGTTTTCATTTCCTTCTGCTATCCAACTCCCTTCTCTTCACCTAGGAGCACTTCCTGGGACCCATCCCAAATGAAATTCTACCTTCTATATCAACACCTGGGGGAAACCAGCCTATGAAAAAGAATGTCATGCCCTACACGTTCAGACGTACAGCTGTTCTCTGGGAGAACTCTGTCTGCTTTTTTAAGCCTCCCACTGCTTAAAACCAGACCCTCTTTGTGACTTTCACAATGTATGGTCTTTGTGCTCTCTCTCTACGAAGATAGCTTGACTTTTAACTTATGATGAGTTTGGAGGGTGGAGGATTGGGGCTGAGGTCATCATCCAACTTGTGTGAGAATCAAGTCATATCTGTGCGTAACAACTGAAACATTGTTGATGCTTAGTCTCCTCAAGTAAGGGGAAAGGATAGGAGAACGTTCTTAGGGCACCACAGACATTGGGTGGAGACACCAGGCAAGGATGCCAGTCTGATATCTGGGGGCAATGTTATGAAGCTCTGGTTGGAAAATGTGGAAATAGAAAATCCATAGTAAATATGGGAGTAAGGGAGGGGGGGCCCTGGGACCTGGAACTGGCCTACTGACAATGGAGCACAGACACTGACACATGAGCCCAGGGTAAAGGCTCACTCCAACAGACGAGACATGGGACCACATGGTTTGAGAATTTGGGCTAAGCAAACTGTTAATATGTGAAGATCAAGGCCAGGATTGGCAGACTGGCCCAAACCTAGGCATCCATGCTAAGAGAGCCTCTTAGATCCTTTCTCCGGAGGCTCGGACATAAGGCAGGGATTAGTTCAGTCACAGAAATCTAGAACTGGAAAATTCATAGTAGGCGTGTGAGGAGGTGCCTCTATGAGAAGACAGGAAAGATACCGGATTGGGATAATGAAGGAATCGCTGGGAAGTCTGTCCTGGACTGAATGTATGCTCATCTCCAACTTTCATATGTTACAACCCTAACCCCAAACGTGATAGGATCTTTGGGATGTAATTAGGTTGAGATGAGGTGACACAGATGAAGCCCCATGAAGGGATAAACACACAGACGAGAAGAAGATGAGACAGCAGAACTTCCTCTTCTCCCCACATGAAGATACAAGAAGGTGGCCATCTGTGAGCTAGGAAGTAGGCTGTCACTGGAATTCAACCCTGCTGGCACTCTGATCATGGGCTTTCAGTCTCCAGAAACATCTGTCATTCAACCCATTCAATCCAACAGCCTGAGCTAAGACAGAGACTTTACTTCAGGAATGGGGTATGGAGTTTGAGCGAGGAGGCCAGCATGAGGAAGGCCACATGGGCTATAGGTCAACATGGAAACACCATAGCCTGGTGAGCTTTATCAGCAAACAAAGGTGGATCTGAGCTCCGGAAATGCCATCGGTATGAGCTGAATAATGAAGAAGACACAATAATCACCCTCATCAGACAGAGGTTTGAACCTACAACATTCCTTCCTTCTCAGGGAGTCTTCAAGCTTACAATAGAACTGACCCAGAGACTGGAGCAAAGGAAAGGCTCTTTGGTATAATATTTTACATATCTGACACTTTTACTCCAGTTATAAGCATACAATGCAGCAAAATGTTGATCATTTGGGAACGTTTGGAAACATTTTCAGTTGTCGATGACAGACAGAGAAGTAAAGGTAAGATATCCAATGCAGTTACTATGACTTCTACCAGCCAACAGGCTAGATTTGTGCCCCAGAGCTTTATATTAACTACATTTCTGGAACATTCTATGATTTGTTCAGAGATTATATGATTGAAGTTTTAGTATTAGGTTCATATAAGATAAGGTCTGTTCCACCTGTATAATTTGGAAACAGTAGAAAAATGCCAATAGCAATTACTCAAGACCTTTAGGTGCAGATAAGACAGCGACTGCTAATCAGAATAATACATAGTGTTGTCAGATAGATATGCGAAAGCTTCAGTTAACACAAAAGAAAGCAATCATTTTCCCTTGTGCTTAGAAATCTTTCAGACCCTGTCCTCCTCTGAGTGATCTCCCATTCTTAAGTGAGAGATGGCTATGGTTGACCTAGTGATACCATCCCCTCCAATGTTGCCCTGGAAGAAAATCAAATTTAGTCTATGCTGGTTTTAAATATTGACAAACTATTTTTAGAAGGCCATCGAGGCTAAAATCAATATGAGATGGCTACATATTTCATCACGAAGACACCAGTTTTGTAAGTGCAGTCAGTAGAAGAAAATCTTAGAGATTAAATTCCGTATATGGTAGAACTACCAGGTAGATACGTAGCATCGATAATAAGTAGCCCCCCCATCCATGGGCGATACATCCTAATTACCCCAGTTGATGCCTGAAACCCATAGATGGTACTGAACCTTATATAAATTGTGTTTTTTCCTATACATGCATACTTATGATAAAATTTAATTTATAAATTAGGGACAATATGAGACTAACAACAACTGTTAATACGGGCACTTGGGTGGCTTAGTCAGTTAAGTGTCTGACTTCAGCTCAGAACGTGATCTCTCAGCCTGTGAGTTCAAGCCCCACATCAGGCTCAGTGCTGAAAGTTCACAGCCCGGAACCTGCTTCAGATTCTCTATCTCCCTCTCTCTCTGCCCCTCTCCCACTCGCAATCTGTCTCTCTCAAAAATAAATAATAAAACGTTAAAAAATTAAAAACAACCTTTAATAAAGTAGAACAAATATAATAATATCCTACGATAAAAGTTGAATCTGAGCTCACTCTCTCTCAGAGTATCTCACACTCTACTCATCTTTCTTTTTGCAATGACGTGAGATGATCAAATGCCTATGTGATGAGATAAAGTGAGATGAAGGACATAGTCACGTGAGGCAGTGTTAGGCTGCTCTTGACCTTCTGATGGCACATGAGAAGAAAGATCATTTGCTCTCTGACCACAGTGGACTGTGGATAACGGTGGAAAGCAAAACCTTAGGTAAGACGAGGTGGGAGGACTACTGCTATCAGTACCTTAGTAGAGTTCTAATGGGTGTCATTAGAATTGAGAATCAACAAAACAACACAACTCCCTTTAGTTATGCTTGTGGAAGAAACATGCAATTAGTAATCCCACTAGTGAAACTCTGATTTCCTGAAGGTAACATTATGAGAGGTTAACGGCTACCTTTAGCCTTGGAGTTAGTGCCGACTCCCACAGGAGATGTGACGGAATGCGGAACAGGCTGGATGAGCTTCATTAACTGTGGAAAATTTGATCAGGAGAGAGATTGCAGCTAGGCTTGATAGTGTGCTCACTGGTGACAGGTTCTTATTAGGTCATGCAGGACAGACGGTGAGTATAGCCTCAGATAATTTTTTTTTTCTTCTTCCCATAGCAAAGAACCATTAAATACAGAGATCAGAATAAGTACACAAACACATAACAGGCACATTGTACCTTTCAAACTTTTAAAGAGTCTCAAATGCCAACAATCACCTATTAGAACATGCTATAAAATTTGATCTAAGTAAATACATGATTTTCCCAAGGCAGTTTTATAGGTAACGGGGGTCACTGGTACGTAAAATTAAGACAGAAGCTATTGGTGCAATATCGATCCTTTTTAAATTTTATTATATGTGTATGAATGAAATAATAGAGGGTATTTTTTCCTGTTCCTCCTTTTTGACCTGCTCTTTTTGGGGGAGACAGTCATTCCAAGTAAGATTAGGAAAGCAGGGTGTGAATATCTCTTAAAATTAAAAAAATAGTTATGAGAAGACAATTATGGTTTTAATAACTGTGATTACAAAGGCCTGACCTTCAAAATAGGGCATCTTTTTCTTTTATTGTTATAGAGATTGCTACGTTTATAAGACAGCACTGGACAACCTTCTCTTATGGGGCTTTTGTTTTATGTAACAGTCAACAATTGTTATTAGGGCACCGATGTTTGTAAATCTCCCAGGGTTTAAGCTTCAGGAGATATGGCAGTTCTGGAAGAGAAGATTGTGGCTCGAGTAAAAACACTGTCTCCAGACCTATGGTGGTGGCAACCGTTCTGACAGATCACCAACAACTACAATGGTGTGGGTAACAGTAGCAGTGAAGTCTGTGATTACTAACAACCCCCTTGATCATGATGGAGCAGGTGCAGTGGGAGGTGGTGGAAAAACTGAATGATTGCACTTACCTTAAAAAAGAAAAACAGCGCTGGTAGAAGTACACTTGAAAATTGGAGTTAATTTTTTTTTCATGAAATCTTTGTTAAAGATATGATGGATATGAAGGATAGATGTTATGCTTCAAATGCTTAGTTAAATGCTGATTTTTAAGGGCATTTATTGATTGCATACCGTAAGTTTTTCTTTACCCTTGAAACACTTTTAACATGTTTTTCTTCTTACATATAAAATGAATATGTTGACAAATCCTTAATATTTCATTTTTAGGACCAAAGTATAATTTCTTTATCATATTACTTTTGATTATTTCTTTAAATATATAAATTTATTGCCATTGAGTCTGTAAGAAACATCCACATGATGCTCGAACATATTATATTGATGATGTGCATAATTAGTATATGAGAATAAAAAACACATTTTTAAAACATATAAGTCAAATACTTGAACAAACAGAATAACAAGTCATCACCATAATATATGTTGAATTAGTATAATCCTATTATGTTTTTCATGTATTGAACGTACATATAATGCACAAATTATGCCTCCTTAAAAAACATAGGTCATTAATCAGATTGCTTATCAATCCAGATTATTGATTTATTTGGTTCAAAATATAGTTTATCTCCCAACTTGGATCAGCCTACAATCACCATGTATGTCCTTTGCTGAAAATATATTTTATTTATTTATTTTTAATGTTTTTTATTTTTGAGAGAGAGAGAAAGAGCAAGCACAAGTAGGGAAGGGTCAGAGAAATAGGGAGAGAGATAATCCCAAGCCAGCTCCACACTGTCAGCACAACACAGGGCTCAAACTCATGAACTATGAGATCATGACCTGAACCAAAACCAAGAAACCAAAACCAAGAAGCCAAAACCAAGAGCCAGACAAAAACAAGAGTCAACTGAGTCACCCAGGTGTCCCAACTGATAGTGTATTTTAAAATCTCTATTATTTTGTCTTCAGGATTTTCAAATAACTCATAATGAAATCATAATTTTTAAATTAATCTTAATGCTTTTGATTCATATGAAGAGCATTTTATTTATAAGAACAGAAATGGTCTTTTGGATTATTGCCTGATATGTATCTGTTACCAAATGTATTTTCATAGAAAAGACAGTATCTAATCTCTGGCAAGATAACCTCTTTCTGTTGTCATAAGCATAGGTATTAAGGACTAAACTGTAGATAAGCCGTTGAGTGTCTTCACTGAGCCCCACGTGCTCAGTGAACTGTGTATCCGTATAAACAGACAAAGCATGGGGTGTCGGAATTAGATTAGCTCTAGGCAAGATTTTTCCAATTCCCAGTTTGATTATTTCAGTTTTCTTAAAAGTAAGATTTACCTCATTTCCTCTCATGTAAATTACTTAAACGAGGATAAAATAACTACTTCATTGAGTAATCGTGAGGATTAAATAAACTAATGCACATAACACAGGCGATGTAGTCCATGGCACATAATGAGGGTTGAAAAATAATATCTTCATGAACGTGAAACATGACACAATGTAGGTATCTACAGATATGATGATAGCAGGGTACAGAGGTCTAACCTAGGGGCTATTCCTAAAGAATGTAATTAAGGAAACATATCTTAAATATGAGGCAGGATGTTGCAATATACATGTGGAGAGCAGAATTTGTAATCAAAGGGGAAAGTATGTGCAAAATTACCAAACTATGAAAGAGTATGCGGTAAGCAAAGATCCTGAGTCATGGGACATGTTCCTTACGGGATGAAGTGGGGCAGGATTTAAGATGAGGTGCAAACTCATAGGAAAAGTGGCTTCATGGGTTGTGTTGCCATTGATGAAAGGAGGAATGTGAGAAGAAATGTTGATTTCAGAGAGGAGTAAGATACAAGTTGAACTTGAAGCACGCTCAGCAAAATTTGCTCATAAAAATCCCATTAGGACCAACCTCAGGGAAAGATACATGGGTGTGAACTCCAGAGCAAACAAGCAAGACCAAAATGGACTTCACACACTTGGAGATGATTGAAGTTTCCACTGGACCTATTTATATGCCTCTTTTATGCCTAATTATGACATTTACTGCAGTTCTCTGTTGACATATTTGCTGTCCCCCAAAAGTTATGAGTCCCTGGAGGGCAGGGAGTTTGTTTTAATCATCTTAGCAACCTCTGCACTTACTAAGTACTAACCTTGAACAGCGTTTGATACAAGTTTTAGTGAAGGGATGACTTCTATCATGGAAAATTTTAGGTTGGAAAGAGAGCTAATTGATTCAAGACGGTGAACAGAAAAGAAGCCAGTCTGTTCAAGCTCTTATAACCTGACCCCAGTCTGTTCCTCTTAGGACTGTTTCAGGGATGTGGTAAAGTTTGAAGGCAGATCAGAATAGCTTGAGCAATAGATGAAAAGTAACGTACTGAACTTTTTCTTCAAGGGAAAGAGGGTGGTTATAAGTATGTACATAGAGTGAGGAAAAAACCAACCTGTTCTCCTTCTTTAATTTTTTCACTCAGCGAGAGTTGAACACGTCAGTTAACAAGAAAAAGCCAGCAGAGTAGAGATGTGGAGATACAGGAGAAAGGCAGATAAAGATTAGTTTCAGGATAATTAATTAGAAAGACTTACTTAGGAAGAATGACATCAAAACTACAGCTTCTCCTCATTCTAATGTGGGGCATCCCTTGTCTGAACATTGCAGAGCAGTGATGGTGCACACAACCTCTGGACTGAGGCAAAGTAGGAGCAACATAAAGGAGATGAGGATAATGGCAACAATACAATATATTGATTGGATATCAAATTGGAAAAAAATATATATAATATCTTTGGTCCAGGGCACCTGGATGGATCAGTCTGTTAAGTGTCCAACTCTTGGTTTCAGCTCAGGTCATGACCTGGGGGTTCATGAGTTCGAGCCCCACGTTGAGCTCTGTGCTGACAGATGGGGCCTGCTTGGAATTCTCTCTCTCCTTCTCTCTCTGCTCCTTCCCTGCTCAGGGACACACACTCTTTTTTTCTCAAAAAGTAAATAAATAAACCTTTAAAAATTATCTTTGAACTAATTGTAGACATTTAAATATATTAGGTATATTAGATAATATTAGATGATATAATAAATAATATATTAGATAATATTAGGTAATATAATAGCTAATATATTAGATAATATAGTGACTACCTTAAATTGGGAGTGAAGATGATATTGCAATGATATATGAGGAAAAGGAACGTGTCCTTGTTCTTAGAAAAATATGTAGGAAAATTGGGGGTGAAGTGTTAAGATGTCTGTCACTCCAAAATGCTTCAGCAAAAAAATACCTAAATTAATACCTAGAGAGCAAATATGGAAATATTTGAAATATCTAGAGAGTAAATATGGAAAAAATCAACATCTTGTTCATTTTAGATTAAGAGTATAAAGGAGCACATTAGCTATTCTTATAATATATTGTCGATTTGATTTTTTTTCCAAAATAAAAACTGGAAAGATGACTACTATCATTTTAAAGTATAATAGTAGAGATTAATATTTCCAAAGTTGAACTCAGAATGTAGGTCACATCTATAATTTTGAAAAATAGGAACTGAAATTGGCTTATAAAAAATACCTAGTTAATTTGCTCATCAGTTATGTTGTTCTTATTTCTAACCTTTCATATACAAACATATATATCAAGTTTATGTAAATTAATTTTTATAAAATATCATTTTTATTTGAAATGCAAGAAAGATATGATCACTAATGAGCCCATCATCAGCTTAAAAAGTAGAATGATGCTCATACTCTCTGTGTCCCCCTCACTGGTACCTTCTCCCCCTCCCATAAAGATAAACTGATTTGCATATTGTGTTTATAATCCTGTTAATTTTGTTTATTTACCACACATAAATAATATAAATCTATCTCTAAGTTTTATCTACATATATGCATCATATACGTGTATATATGTATATATAGATATAGAGAGATGATAGATAATTTATTTTTTAGTGCCTTTTTTTTTTCTTCATCTTGAAAGAAGGTTAACATTTTTGCTTTATTGGGATATATTTTTTATCCCCGAACTCTGAGGTTGAGTTTGGAGTTTTGGAAACTCTGTCATCTATCTAATTACACACTTTCTTTGTAGGAAATCTGTCCTTTCTTCCTGAGTGCTTTGGGGATTTAGGAATCCCTGCCTGTAGTGACCCGCAGTTTCACTCTGATGAATCTATCAAGATTTCTTCTTATTTACTTTGCTTATGAGTCAGAGGGAGTCTTGAGTATGAATCCCTTTTGCTTTTATGCTTTTCTTCAATTCTAAAGAATTATCAGTCATTATTTTTTTTAAATAAGCCTACTTCCCAATCTCTCTGTTCTTTCCCTTCAATAATATTTTTCAAGTGGATGTTAGATCATCTCCCATGATTCTTTTTCATTTTCTTAATTTCTTACATTTTGCCATTTGTCTCTAGAGCACAGACAGTAACTCCTTCAGTGTTCCTGTCTCTTCATTAACTCTCTCTCTGGTTAGATTTACTCTGTTGTTTAACCTATTTATTGCAATTCTGATTCTGGTAACAACGCTATTCACTTCTAAAAGCTCTATTCCATCCGTTTTATATTTATTATGTAATATTTTGTATCATGGTCATACATTTGGTATCTCTGCCTGTTCTATTAGTCATATTAAAATTCCTATCTATGTGGTTTGCCTGGAATTCTAGTACCTGCGGTGTTTGTAGATATAATATGTTATTTGTTCCATCTCTGTTGATGTGTTATTCTGCTGACTCACTCATTGTGCTCTATTTCCTCCTGTGATTCTTCTCTGTGAGCTCAAGTTTTTTGGCACTCTGGGTGTTTCTTGGGGTTAGGTTCTATAATGTGTCACAAAGATGAAATATACATTTTGCATTTGCTTTTGCCAAGTTCCCAAGGATACTAGCAATGAGATATCCTTTTAACTTTTAATTAAAATGGTTTTTTTTAATTTATTTTGAGAAAGAAAGAAAAAGCAAGTGGGGGAAGGGCAGAAAGAGAGGGTGAGAGACCATCCCAAGCAAGCTCCATGCTCAGTGCAGAGCCCGATGTGGGGCTCAATCCCATGAACAGAGATCATGACCTGAGCCGATATCAAGAGGAGGATGCTTGACTGAACCACCCAGGTGCCCAGAGATACCTTTAAGCTAAATTCTACAATGGGGATTTGAGGCCACACAGGTAATGTGAACCTCATCTCAAACCCACTTGCGGGACAATAAATATTTACAAATTTTTAGGAGATTTACTTAATTATTTCATTCAGAGGGAAATTCAAAATGAACGAGTTTTCCACTGTCACCCTTTGGGTGGTAGACATGTTCTTTCATGCTTCTACACTATTACGATGCCATTCCTCACCTTGCCTGGGTCTTGCCAGTAAAGGGCCCAGGCTGAATGCAATCTGGGCCACTGCTTGTGCAGAGCCTTCTTACTCCTAGATTGACACTTTGTCATCAAAGTTGTCAGTTGTTAGAACTGATAATTTTTTTTCCTCTTCCCTTATTGCCCTGGCTATGCTTTGGCATTGTTTTTTGTTTGTTTTATTTTATCCATTGTTTTTCTGTATGCTGTCCTGGAGAAAGATTTTAGTGTATCTGGCTCAAAGGCTTGCTGGACCCAAGATTAGGGGTGTGTGTGTGTGTATGAGTGTGTACGGGTGTGTGTGTGTGTATGGGTGTGTGTGTGTATGGGTGTGTGTGTAGGCGTGTGTGCATTTGTGCATGTCGGGGGCGGGGGGGCATGCATGTCCATGTGCTTGTTTTTTCTATGGAAATCTATTGGCTTTGAAATCAGACGCTCCTGGTTTGTCATCTCAGCCTCACCGTTGGCTAGCTTTGTGACCCGATGAGAGTTAATTACCTTCTCTGAATCTTGGTTCCCATGAGGGAAAAAGAGAGAACACCTCATTTCCATAATTCACTGTGACAGCACTAAATGAGATTGCATTACCTCGGAGGCTGCTAGAGGTGAAAATTCAAGTTGGTTCCCTTCTTCTCACTTTCTGCCTTTTAACTGTTTACTTATGTTCGTCTCGGTTCCAAAACCTGATCTGAGGCCAAAACTGATTCCTGAAACAGTGCATGAAACACCGATCCGGATATTTGTTCTTTTCTGTAGTTCACTTTGCCTATAATTTTGAATGATTATCCCGGATGACCAATTTGAACAATTTATACAGTAGCCTTTCTGTATAAAATTAGAAAACAAAACTCATCACCTCAAAAGAAATGCCCTGTGAGTGAGTGAATGATTGCTTTTTAAATGCAAAGGAGTTTCATTATTATTGTTTCAAAACAAAGTGTTCTTAATACGATATTGGTAAAAAGTGCCTAGGGATAGTCTAAAGATTATAGATTTATGAAGGTTATATTGCTTCCACGCAACTTCGTTTTAATTAAATATGTACAACTTCAGTGAGATGGAATAGAGAAAGATATCGTAACATGGAATGCTCTGGTAATGGGGAATCACAGAAACCAGATGAAGTAAAGAAATCGGATTATGAAAAGAAGGCCCGTATAATTTATGGAACTGCTATCCCACATGACTTTGTATAAGAGAGAGTGAAACTTTTTATTAAAATTGTCATTTTTAATGGCATATTTACTATTTTTCTCCATTAAAACTGACTTCTTCTGTTGTTTTATACCACAGACAGAGAAATTTAATGCTTAACAAGTAAGATTTTTTTCCTCCATATCCCACTGGAGAGGTAAGCCAGGAGGCCTTGTGGAAAGTCAGGATATTCACTTTAGCCCACTGATAATGAGACCCCCTTCACTATGGTGTCAGTGGAGACCTCTCAGGGAGAAGTAATGAGACACTCCTCTGCCTCCAGCCAGGGTCTTTTCAGTGGAGGCCTGGCAAGCAGCTAGATTCCACCTATGACCAGCAGTAACGAGGTAATTCTCACCTTGAGTGAGAAAAAACAATCAACAGATGCCCACCCTGAAATGATACAGATGTTACAGTTATCTAACAAGGATTATAAAGTAGCTGTTATAAAATTGCTCTGTGAATGTTACAAACAGGATCAAAACAAATGAGAACTAGAATGTCTCAGCAAAAATGGACATTGTAGAACAAGAAATACAATTAAAATAAAAACTCAGTGGACAGGATCAACAGCAGAATGGAGAAGACAGAGGAAAGTAATCATTTAACTTGATAGAAAAATAGAAATTATCCTCTCTGAACAAAAGAGAGAAATTGGACTGAAAAACAAAACAAAACAAAGCAAAAAAAAAAGTATGGGTCTCATGGCACTATAACCGAAGGTCTAACATTTATTTCATCAGAGTCCCAGGAAAAGAGAAGGCATTCAGAGCTCAAAGAATGTTTGAAGAGAATTCACTGAGACTCCCCCCACCCTTCAAATTTTGTAAAAGGTATAAATCTACACATTCAACAAATGTGGCAGATCTTAAAAGGATAAAACCCAAGAAACCCATGCAAGACACATCATAGTCAAATCCTAAAAACTGAAGACCACAAAAAATAAAACTTAAAAGCAGCAAGAAAAAGTTAACAGTTTAGAAATGGGCGGGGGGGGGGGACAATATTGCAAATGACAGTGCATTTTCCCCCAGAAAGAGGTGACAAGGTATTTTTCGATGGCTGAAAAGAAGGAACTTTCAACCTAGATTTGTATATATATCAAAAATATCATGAATTACAGGGAAACTGAGACATTATCAGAAGAAAAAAAAATAATAAAATTTGTTGCCAGCAGACACATTCAACAGAATGACTAAAAAGAACTTTATAAGTCAACAGGATGACTAAAAAGAAAGTAAATGATGAAGAAATAAACTGAAATATCGCAAAGGAAGAAAGAACAATGGAAAGAGTAAAAATACAGGAAGTATAGTACATTTTCCTTCTGTTGAGTTTTCTAAATTATGGGTGACTGTTCAAGCAAGAACTGTAGCACTGTCTAATGTGGTTCTCAGTGGATATAGAGGACACATTCCAGGCAATTATACTACAAATAAAGCAAGGTAAAGGGATATAAATGAAGAAGGGTTTTCTTCATCTCCTTTGAGCTGGTTAAATATTGTAACAATGGGACAGTGATATTACATCTTTATAATGTACTGTCTACTCAGAATATGAATATTCTAAATATTGTGTTATATCAACAATCTTCACCGCATGTTCACTAGAAGTAGATTCTATTTCAAGAAACGATTTTCTTTGCCTATCCATAAGAAAGTACTCTTTGTCTGTTCAGGTTTTATCATGAGATTGCAGCTACTCAGGCACATCTTAGGGTTCCACTTGTAATTCTAGTTCTCTTGCTATTTCTACCACATCTGCTGTTATACCCTCTACTGAAGTCTCGAACCCCTCCAAGTTACCCAGGAAGGTTGGAATCAACTTCCAAACTCTTATTAGCATTGATGTTTTGACCTCTTCCTATGAGTGACAAATGTTCTTAGTGGCATTGGGATGCTGAACTCTCTCAGAAGGCTTTCAATTCACTTGGCCCAGACCCATCGGAGGAATCACCATATATGGCTACTATCGCCTTACAAAATGTATTTCTTAAATAATAAGCCTTGACAGTCTAAATGATCCCTTGATCCAAGGGGTTTTGTGTTAGCAGACTTGAAAACATTATTAATCCCACTGTTTTCCATCAGTGTTCATGGGTGACCCTGTATATTGTCAATGAACAGTAATATTTTAAAGGGAATCTTCTTTTTTCCCCTAAACATGAGGTCTCATCAGGGGTTCAATAAGCCATGTTGCAAACAGATGTGCTTTAATCTAGGCTGTGTTGCTCCATTTCTAGAACACTGAGAGAGTAGGCTTGGCATAATTAATTATGAAGGTCCCTGGGATTTTTGGAATGATACATGAGCATTTGCTTCAACTTAAAGTCACTGGTTGCATTGAACCTTAAAAAAAAGCCAGCCTGTCCTTTGAATCTTAGAGCCAGACATTGTCACCTCTTCTTTAGCTATGAAAATCTTAGATGGCATCTTCTTCCAATATAAGGCAGTTTCATCTACACTGAAAAGCTGTTGTTTAGTGTGGCGACCTTCATGCATGAGCTTCACTAGATCCTCTAGATACCTTGCTGTAGTTTTTACATCAGCACTTGCTACTTCGTTTTGCATTTGTATGTCATAGAGATGGTTTCTTTCTTTATACGTCCTAAACCAACCTCTGCTTCAAACTTTTCTGCAGCTTCCTCACCTCTCTCACTTTATAGAATTGAAGAGAGTTAGGGTCTTGCTCTGGGAATCTTGTGGCTGGTTTGATCTTCTATCTCGATCTCTAAAACTGTTTCCATGTCAACAATAACGTTGTTTCACTTTATTATCATCTGTGTGTTCATTGGAATGACAGTTCTAATTTCCTTCAAAAACTTTTCCTTTGTGTTCATAACTTGGCTAACTGATGCAAGAGGCCTCACTTTTGGCACATGTTGGCTTTCAACATGACTTCCTCACTAAGCTTAATCATTTCTGGCTTTTGATTTAAGCTTTTACTTTCACTTGAACACTGAGAGTCCATTGTAAGCTTATTAATTGGCTTAATTTCAGTATTGTTGTATCTCAGGTAATAGAGAAGCCCCAAGAGAGAGGGAGAGATGGGGGAACAACTGTTTACTGTTTTATATGAGCATGGTATGTGGGTCCCCAACATAATTACAATAGTTAACATCAAATATTGTGATCACAGAGATGCCTGGGTGGATCAGTCGGTTGAGCGTCCGACTTTGGCTCAGGTCATGATCTCACTGTTTGTGAGTTTGAGCCACTTTGGGCTCTGTGCTGACAGTTCAGAGCCTGGAACTTGCTTAGGGTTCTGTGTCTCCTTCTATCTCTGCCCCTCCCCTGCTCGCACTCTCTCTCTCTCTCAAAAATAAATAAACATTAAAAATTTTTTTAAAAAACGATAGTGATCACAGATCACCACAACAAACATAATAATAATCAAAAATTTGAAACATTGTGAGAATTACCAAAATGAGACACAGAGACTTGAGTGAGCAAATGGTGCCTATAGACTTGCTTGATTCAGGGTTGCCACAGACTTTCAAATTGTAAAAAAAAAAAAGTGTCTGTGAATGCAATAAAGAGAAGCACAGTAAAATAAGGTCTGCCTGTACTATGAACAACTCTACATGCATAAGTTTAACAAATTAGATGAAGTTGGCTAATTCTTAAAAAAACACAGGCTATGTGAAACTGATTATTTGATAATTAAGGAAATAGAATTAGAATTTGTAATGAAAGAACTTCATTAAAGGAATCTCAGGTCTCAGGTGGTTTTGTTGGAGAGCTCTACCAATGAATAATTAATAAAAATTCTATAAGATCTCTTTCAGAAAAGAGAAGCAGAGGTAATACATAGCATTTCATTTTCCCAACTTACTATTTTGATACTAAAACCAGAGAGACACAGTACACAAATGAAAACTATGGATCAATATCCTTCATAAATATAGACACAAAAATTCTTGAAATATTAGCAAATACAATTCAACAATATATAAAAAAATGAATTATATACCAGGATCACAATGGGTTTATTCTAAGGATACAAGAATAAAGGATACATTGATTGGTTTTCAGCATCCAAAAACCAATCAATGAATTCAATTCATGATAAACTCCTTGTTTCTCAGAAAACCAGGAAGAGGGAAGAACTTATGCAGTTTTCTACACACATTTACAGTTAATACCATACTTAATATTGAAAGATTGAGTGCTTTTCCCTTAAGCTTGTGAATAAGGCAAAGATGTCTGCTCAGAGCACTGATATTCTGTGTAATACTGGAGGTTTGAACCAGTGCAGTAAGTCATTAAAAAAAGAATTAAAGACATGCAGATCAAAGAAATAAACCTGCCCTTTTTTGTTCTGATGACATGATCGCTTGAGTAGACCTGATATTTCCTGTGTATACCAGGTAAATTTCATCACAGGACTTTGCACTTGTCGACCCTTCATGCCTGGAACACCATTCATCTGGGTATCTTATCACTTATTATCTTCTTACCAAAAGCAGTTATGCTCAAATGTCATCATCTCAAAGAGACATCCTTTATTCACGCGTTTTATTGGTATCAAGTTCTATCTCTCTGACATTATTTTTTTTACAAAGCATGTATTGCCCTTAACCTGCCTCCCAATTAGAGTGTGAACACCTAACAGGTGGGGATTTTTGATGTTTTGTTCTCTTTTGTAGTTATAACAGATAAAACAGTGCCTAGTACGTGGCAGCCATTTATCAACTATTTGAAATATTTAGCATTGCAAAAATAAAAAGAAAATAAGAAGCTCTCATCTCTCTTGGGTTTGAATTCTGTATTTCAACTATATTGAATAATTGTCCTTTAATCATCTCTTTCCAAAACTTTGACTTTCTTAATATTTTTGCCCTTAACATTCCCATAAAACTTCTAATGTTTAATTCAGGTTTATTTCTTTTTCCCTTCCCCTTATGTTCTCTCAAAACTCTTCATTGAAAAGCCACAGAAGAAAAATGCATCTCACAGAGAGATAAGGTGATTGCATGCACAGAGACAGTATTTATAGTTCAAATATGACAAACGGGTGTCCTATATGGAAATCAGTTAAGTAAGGCTCACTACATGAAGACTTTACTTTGAGAAAATCTAATTAAGTAAACTCCATGCCCAACATGGGGCTTGAACTCATGACCTTAAGATCAAAAGTCACATGCTCTATCAGTGAGTCAGCAAAGCACTCCTTTTTTAGCAAATCTGTAAATTACTTCTAAATAAAGCAGGTGTGAAAGAAAAGAAATTCCAGCTGGAAGTTGGCAACAATTTTGGCAACAATTTGGTGGGGTAAGAGATAACTGACAATAGATTAGAGAAAGTTAAGATCTCGGTGCCTGAAATAGGACTGGAAGGGCTAATACAGGCAATGTGAAGTAGTGAAATCCTAACTTGAGTGCCAAAAAAAGCTCAAGAATTCAAAGCACGAGATTCCTATGTAGTCCTGGTTGCAGGGAAGGGGTAAAGACAGAAACTGAAGCTCTGTGTGAGTTCTTGAATAACTGGCTCCCTTTTCTTAGCTCACAGCTCCTCATTCCCCATTTTGTTCCCAACAGTAGGTAGAGATGACATTTGCTTTTGTATAGGATGAACCAGAGGCTCAGGGAATATGGCCCAGGTGAGGCTGTAGTGGGATGTTGCACTGAACATGAAGGAGGTAGAAATGGTAGGATGAATAGTAAAATACCTCAGTGGCTTCCCTTCACATCACTCTGTACCCAGAATACAACAGGGTGAGCAAGGTAAGTCACTGGGGAATGGATGAGCTTCTTTTCCTTCTCCCCAGGAGATTGAGGGGTTGACCCCTTGAAATTTGGCCGATTATGTTGGCCCTTGGTTCCTGTCTTTTATTAGGGACATCTTGATTAAACGATAGAAATCAGCAACATTCCACTGAGCTTTATGATTAATGAAGATGGCAATGTCGTTACTATAGTCTATGAACTCTTATTGGTATTCGCCTAATCTTAAGAGGCTCCCCAGGGAGCCAAGGGGTCTAGGAGAAGGCTGACCTCCTTGAGCATCATGTCATCTGGCAAAGGACTGAGGACAGGGAAGGCTACTCCCTCCTGCAGGTAGAAAATGGTAGAGATCTAAGATTTGGTCTCATCATGTCTAAAGGAAGCCTCAATAGCCATAGTGAGCTTGTGGGGTCTGTTTCCTTGAAACAAAGCACAGTGAGCAGCTGAGTGGAGAGGGCTTAGAGTCTGTGAGATCCTCTGCTTCCAGGTGAGCCCAGTTAATAGTCATTTGTTGCTTTAATTATGTACAGTGTGAGGCTGAGAGGGGCAGTTTCTTGTATCAGAAGCCTTTGAGAAGCATGTGGCCATCATAGATTGTCCAGAGACTCCAGAAGGCATGAGAAGAAGCTATCAAAGCCTCTTAATGAAAGGCACTATTGGGAGGGCTTGCTGATTTTATTTTGGACAGATCTTAGAGCCTTTTGTTGAGGAGACCCCTTTAGGATGGGCTGCTTTGTAAGTAGCAATACCAGTGAGGTCAAGTAAAATTTGTAAACGAGGAATATATTGCTACCAGAACTCAAAAAGGACTAAAAGATTTTGAACTTGTGTTTGACACAAATGAGTTTGTCAGACTTATCTCTTTGGAGGAAGATGTCATCAATGGAATCTCATGCCTGCATTCCTTTAGAAGGTTGGATGCAGTCAAGATCTTGTCTGCAAAGACTTTGTGCCATGATAATGCTGTTTAGGTGCCTTGTGGTATGACACACGCAGAAAAGTATATGGTGTTGGCTGAGAGGTCGTTGAAGCAGGAACTGAACAGAACATATTAGTCAAATCTATACTTGCAAAATATAATAGCAACTGGATGCAGTCATCAATTTTCATAATATTGGGTATTGGGTGTGGGAGACCTAATGGACCACAGCATTTAAGGTGAAGTGACCCCTCCCCTCCATGAGAAGCCATTTAGTTTTTCCAGGTTTAAGAACAGGTAAAATTGAGTTGTCAAATGGAGAAGCAGTAGGTATAATCACTCCTTTATTAATTAGCTCTTTTATAACAAGCTTTAATCCTTGAAGACCCCATTTTAACAAATATTAGGCCATATTACCTATGTTAATTTAGGGACTGTGGGATCCCATTTTACCAAGCCAATTTGTAAGTGCCAAAGATTTCATTTAATTTATTATTCATTATGTCAAAGAGTTTGCACACTATGGAATATTTTAGGCAATGAGTGCTATCACTAAGGGAAATTTAGGCAAGGTTACATGCAGTTACTGTGAGGTACACCTATTTTTATTCTAAACTATATGTAGTTTCTTTCCCAAGATTATAGGGGATAGCATGTTTCCATCATAATTTGACCTCAAATGTTGATTCTGTTAACACAGCTTTATCAATTAGTGAGTTTTAGCAATGCTAATGTTAATTTAGCACATATGTCATAGATACACAAAAACCAATCTATGCCCCTTTTATTTTATTTACATATTTTTGTTAAATTATTTTAGTAATTTTGGATTTCCAATTGGGTCAATTATTTGTTCTACTTTAATATATATGTGCATCATATATATTACATATAATGTATAATTCTATAATATACAGTAAAACCTTGGAATGCGAGTAACTTGTTCTGCGAAGCCTTTCACAAGACAAACAAACTTTTCTAATAAATTTTAACTTGAAAAGCGAGTGATGTCTTGCAACACGAGCAGTGCATGACGCTGAACATCACATGACTACAACCGAGCCAACGGTTCTTGAAATTTGCTCTGATACACACGTACTTTGCGTTACAAGCATGTTTCCAGGAAGAATTATATTTGCCAACCAAGGTTTTACTATATATAGTTTATTTACTTTTTTCTCCACCTGTATCAAGATATTTTATTATTTTTTGTTTGTTTGTTTTTTTGTCCTCTGCTTCAAGCCACTTAAACCTGCAGTTCTTGGATTCTGTCTCTGAGAACTTATTGTGTGAAACTTCTAGGAGATTACAGGAAAAGTAGAGAGGAGAAGAGGTGTTTCTTGTTCTAAGGTTTCCCACCCCATCTCCCAGGGACTGCAGTTACCCACAGAGAGCCATAGCAGTCTGTCCTTGGAACAGCACAGTTAGCGACCTGGTGTGAATTATCAGTCCCTTCCATTGTCCTTTTGAACAAAATCTTTGAGAATGGCAAGTATCTCCAGGTAGCTAAAATTTTTAGTTTCTGTTTTCTCTGATTTTTCCTCAACTGGTTTTACTCTTTGGATGTTTATGAAATAAAATCCAGTGGTCCCAAATGGCCATGTTTGCTAGTGTCTCATTCCAGAGTTTCTCAGTTGATCTTGAAGGGGTCAGGTTGGTGTCCAGGAGAACAATCGTGGCTCTGGTTCTAGGTAGAAATGCTTGGGATTTGATTTTAAAACAAACTCTTAGTTCGTTGATAAACCACTTGGCACTAAGTAGTGCCCGGGTACATTGACTTGGAGTTTTACATTTATCTAGGAACTAGGAGACCTCTTCTGTGGTCTTAGGGGTCAGAGAGATAAATATCATAAGATTTTGACCACTGGTCTACATGATGTGTGTCCTGATGACCCACCTGGGGACTGAGAGTAACTGATCCAGGTAAGCAATAATGCAGAAGCTCCCTACTGCCCCTAAGCTTAGGTACTAGCATGAGGTTGCTTAACTTGTCTTAGGCAATGGAAACTTGAAGAAGGCTTATGTGACGAGCTGCGCAATTTAGGGCGGCAAGTGATGACAAATCCCAAAATAAACAGCACACAGCACAGTGGCCAGAGTGCAGGTGCTCCAGACAGCAGTGCCTCCCAGGCTGAGGCTGCTTCTGAGCAAATGTAATTAGCAAGTCAAGGACAGTCTGCAGGCAACTCTGTCAAGCCTAGGGCCAAACCATCCTGCTCACTGCACCAGTGGTTTTAATCATATTACCTTGGGTGAGGTGTAGTAAGCTGGGGACCTGATCAAGAGAGAAACTGGAAAGAGATTTATAGTTTGCTATATGTATTTACAGTTCCCTGGAGAGAACACAGTATGCCATGGGCATTGGTCACCAGGCAAAGGAAAAAATGAGAACATGGGCAATCACCTTTATTGTGGTTTTAAGGAACAGATAAGAAAAGGTGAGCAGGTTTAGAACTGTCTAATTTGAATAATTGCAGTGACTCTGAGGCACAGGAAGTTCATCGTTGTTTGGTTCTTAGTTGTCTGGTGTCTGGTATTGGGCAATTAGGGCAGATGGATAGGGACCCAGAGTGTGAAAGCGAGGTAAGGGAGGTGGTTAGGTGAAGACTTGGTCTGCTATTCCAGAGAGAAACTATCTAGTTTATAGCCAGTGCCTCAAGCTGGGTCTAGGCCAGCATCAAAAAAAAGAAAAAAAAAAAAGGATTAAAGGTAATTGTTTCTTCTAGGCCCTCTCAACTGAAAGAACAAGGAGATTGTGTGTGTGTGTATGTGTGTGTGTGTGTGTGTGTGTGTGTGTAAACCAACCCAGAATAAGGATCTCACTAAAAGCAAAAATCAAAATTAGTAATTAATTTTACTATAATTTCTCTCTACCTCTTTGGTCAGGTTTATACCTACATACTTTACGGTTTTTGGTGCCATTGTAAATGGAATCAATTCCTTGATTTCTCTTTCTGTTGCTTTCATATTGGTGTATAGGAAGGCAAGCGATTTCCATGCATTGATTTTATATCCTGCCACTTTGCTGAATTCATGAATCAGTTCTAGCGATTTTTTTTGTGGAATCTTTTGGGTTTTCCACATAGGCTATTATGTCATCTGCGAAGAGTGAAAGTTTGACTTCCTCCTTGCCGATTTGGACGCCTTTTATTCCTTTGTGTTGTCTGACTGCTGAGGCTGACTTCCATTGCTATGTTGAAAACAGTGGTGAGAGTGGACATCCTTTTCATGTTCCTGACCTTAGGGGGAAAGCTTTTAATTTTAGATGATATTAGCAGTGGGTCTTTCATATACAGCTTTTATGATCTCGAGGTATGATCCTTCTCTCTCTACTTTCTTGAGGGTTTTATCAAGAAAGGATGCTATATTTTGTCAAATGCTTTCTCTGCATCTATTGAGAGGATCATGTGGTTCTTATCCTTTCTTTTATTGATGTGATGTATCACATTGATTGTTTTGTGGATATTGAACCAGCCCTGAATCCCAGTTATAAATCCCACTTGGTCGTGGTGAATAATTCTTTTAACAAATTGTTAGAATTGATTGGCTAATATCTTGTTGAGGATTTTTTCACCCATGTTCATGAGATAAATTGGTCTATAGTTCTTCTTTTCAGTGGGTCTTCATCTGGCTTTGGAATCAAGGTAATGCTGGCTTCATAGAAAGAGTTTGGAAGTTTTCCTTCCATTTCTATTTTTTGGAACAGCTTCAAAAGAGTAGATGTTAACTCTGCTTAAATATTTGGTAGAATTCACCTGGAAAGCCATCTGGCCCTGGAGTCTTTATTTTCTTATTGGAGATTTTTGATTACTAATTTGATTTCTTGACTGTTTTGGGGTCTATTCAAGTTTTCTACTTCTTCTTGTTTCAGTTTTGGTAGTTTATATGTTTCTAGGAATCTTTCCTTTTCTTCCAGATTGCCCATTTTATTGGCGTATAATTGAGAATCATAATATTCACTTATTATTGTTTGTATTTCTGCTGTGTTGGCTGTGATCTCTCTTCTTGATTTTATTTATGTGGGTCCTTTCCTTTTTCTTTTTGATCAAACTTGTAGGGGTATCAATTTTGTTAATAGTGTCAAAGAACCAGCTCCTGGTTTCATTGATTGGTTCTATTGTTTTTTTGTTTTGTTTTGCTTTGGTTTGGTTTTGGTTTTGGTTTTGATAGCATTGATTTATGCTCTAATCTTTATTATTTCCTGTCTTTTGCTGGTTTTGGGTTATAATTGCTACTCTTTTTCCAGCTCTTTAAGGTGTAAGGTTAGGTGGTGTATCTAAGACCTTTATTCCTTCCTTAGAAAGGCCTTAATTGCTATATAGTTCCATCTTATTACCACCTTTGCTGTGTCCCATAAATTTGGAGCTGTGCTGTTATCATTTTCATTGGCTTTGATGTACCTTTTAAATTCTTCCTTAACTTCTTGGTTAGCCCATTTATTCTTTAGCAGGATGTTCTTTAGTCTCTAAGTATTTGTTATCTTTCCAAATTTATTCTTGTGGTTGAATTCAAGTTCCATAGCACTGTGGTCTGAAAATATGCAAGGTATGATCTGGATCTTTTTGTACTTGTTCAGGGCTGATTTGTTTCCCAGTATGTGATCATTCTGGAGAATGCTCCATGTGCACTAGAGAAGAATGTGTATTCTGCTGAATTAGGATGCAATGTCCTAAATATATCTGTTAAGTCCATCCTGTTCAGTGTGTCACTCAAAGCCATTGTTTCCTTGATTTTCTATTTAGATGATCTGTCCATTGATGTAAGTGGGGTGTTGAAGTCCCCTACTATTATGGTATTATTATCAATGAGTTTCTTTATGTTTGTGATTAATTGGTTTATATATTTTGGTGTTCCATGTTTGGAGCATAAATGTTTACAATTGTTAGATCTTCTTGGTGGATAGATCCCTTAATTATGATATAATGCCCTTCTTCATCTCTTGTTACAGTCTTTATTTTAAAATCTAGCCTGTCCAATATAAGTATGACTACTCTGGCTTTCTTTTGGCAACCATTAGCATGATAGATGGTTCTCCATCCCCTTACTTTCAATCTGAAGATCTCTTTAGGTCTAAAATAGGTGCCTTGTAAACAGCATGTAGATGGATCTTGTTTTTTCTCCATTCTGTTATCCCGTCTCTTTCGATGGAGAGTTTAGTCCAATGATGTTTAGAGTGAGTACTGAAAGATATGAATTTATTGTCATTATGTTGCCTATATAGTTGGAGTTTCTAGTGGTGTTCTCTAGTCCTTTCTAGTCTTTGTCACTTTTGGTCTTTTGGTTTTTGTTTTTTGTCTTTTTTCCCCTCAGAGAGTTCCCCTTAAATTTTTTTGCAGGGCTGGTTTAGCGGTTACAAACTTCTTTAATTTTGTTTGGGAAACTTTTTACCTCTTCTTCTATTTTGAATGACAGCCTTACTGGAAAAGAATTCTTGGCTGCATATTTTTCCAATTCAGCACATTGAATATATCCTGCCACCACTCTTTTCTGGCCTGCCAAGTTCTGGGGATAGGTCTGCTGCAAACCTGATCTGTCTTCCCTTGTAGGTTAAGGACTTTTTTTCCTTTGCTGCTTTCATGATTCCTTCCTTGCCTGAGTATTTTGTGAATTTGACTGTTATATGCGTTGTTGATGGTTGTTTTTTGTTGACTCTAATGGGAGTTCTGTATGCTTCCTGGATTTTGATATCTGTGTCTTTCCCCAAGTTAGGAATGTTTTCTACTATGATTTGCTCACATAAACCTTCTACCCCATTTTTTCTCTTTCAGTCTTCTTGGACCTCTATGATTCTGATGTTATTCCTTTTTAATGAGTCACTGAGTTCTCTAATTCTTATATCATGCACTTTTGCTTTAGTCTTCCTCTTTTTGTTTTCTGCTTCATTATTCTCCATAAGTTTGTCCTCTATATTGCTGATTTGCTGCTCTGCTTCATCCATTCTTGCCGCTGTGGCATTCATCTGAGATTGCAACTCAGTTATAGCATTTTTTATTTCATACTGACTAGTATTTCTTCTTTAATCTCCACAGAAAGGGATTCTAGTCTCTTTTCAACCCCAGCCAATATTCCTGTTATCGTGATTCTAAATTCTGGTTCAGACATCTTGCTTGTATTTGTGTTGATTAAGTTCCTGGCTATCATGTTTTCTTGTTCTTTCATTTAGGGTGAATTCCTTCATTTCATCATTTTGAAGGAATAAAATAAATAACTAAAGTAAAAAAAAAATAGAAACTTAAAAACAATACAAAAAGAATAAGAAAGGATGCTAGATCATAGGTGTGTTTTGGTCTGGTTGTTGAAAGAAGCTTGCTAGATTTGAGAAAAAAAGGGAAAGATAAGAAAAGAAAACAAAGAAAAAGAGAAAAAACAAAAAGGAAAACATTTAAAATTTGAAAAAATGAATACTATAAAATAGAATAAAATGAAATGATGGGAGTAAAATCGAATTTTAAAAATTTACAAAAAGGTAAAAATATAGCAAAAAATAAGAAAAATTTTTAATAAAAATAATTTTATTCTCTTTCTGTATTCAAGAATAAGAAAAAGAAAAAAAATTGAATAAATGGACCAGCAAACAGACTGAAATATGATTGATATTACATTGTTTTCCCCGAAAGTCAAACTATGAAGCACTTTATATTCCATAAACTAAGCAGGCATAGAGACTTTTGGTGTTCCTCAAGAGCGAGGTTGGCTTATTTGGGTGGGGCATAGTGTAATGGCTCCATCCTCCACTAGATGGCGCTGCTTAGCTTACTGGGGTGGATTGTTGTGATGCATGTAGGTGTGTGTGTGCATGAGTAGGATGGGTGAAGATAGCATAACCCAGCTACTCAGTCTGTAGTATCGGAACTCTGTGCTCTCCCTAACTGGCAGTCAAGCCCTTCCTTTGTCTCTGGCTTTGTCCACTCCCTGCTTCCCACCGTAACCAAACTGTCAGGCTACAGACAGCACTTCCTTCTCCTGAGTATTGTCTCAGATGGGGCTGTGTTTCTTAATGCCTCATCTCTGAGGAACTGCAGATTTGACCTGCTCTGACCCTTTGGGGAAGCATCTTGCTGAGCAATGGCGAGGTGTCAGCCCACCCCAGGAACTTTTGAAACCCTGTGCCGCTGCTGATGCCAAGAGTACCCCAGCAAAAGCTTGAGTGATTCTGTAGCAACCGTGTTTCAGGAATTATGGCAAATCACAACACACATCTTGTGCAAGGTTTTATCCTTAACATCCTCACTCCAATACCAACGAATGTGGCTGTTCTCTGGGGTCCCCGGGACCTTTACCTGTGGAAAGGCTGCATTGCCTCTACCTAATGTCCCCCCAGCAGAGGAACCAACTCTCCTCGTGTGGCCCGAGGACCCCTCAGACCTCACTCTCTGCTCCTGGGGAGTTGCCCTTCCCACCGGAGCACCGCTAGGTATTGAGCTATAGAGTTTCAGACTCTGTGTGCCCCATTTATAGCGTCTTAATGGAATTTAAACCCTCTCCTTTCTCCTTTCTCCCTCTTTTTGTTCAGTCCCTTGCATATTCTATCTTTTCTCTCCAGATGCTTTTGGGGAAGGGGGTGCTTTCCTGTACTCTCCCTGTCTTCTCTCTGCAAAGAAAAATCCCAGATTACTGCCCTCTGTGGCTTCTCTCTCCACCAGTTCTCCTCTCCATGCCATGTACCTGCTGAGTTCTGTGGTTCAGGTTGTGCAGATTGTTGTGTTAACCCTCAAATCCGTTTCCTAGGCGTGCAAGATGGTTAGTGTTGATCTGGCTGCATTTCAGGGACCAGAGATGCAAACTAATTTTCCATGCTATTCTGCCATTTTGGCCCCTCCCCCTTATAATGTCCTTCTAAATCAGGATGATGACAAAGGCAACTGTCACAAGTTATTTAATAATAATATAAAATTACAAGCTAATTCCACTAAGATACTAAATATCACAAAATTTTAATCACCATGATTATTATTAATATCAATATTTACAAATGTATTAATCCCCTTCTTTGAAAACTAGACTTTTAAAACATTATTAAAAAACAATGGTTATATAAATATTCAAATATATTTTCATATACTATTTAAAATTCTCTTTTAGGACAAATAACTGACTCAAATGTTCTTTTTTTTTCTGGCAAGAGGTTTTATGGAGATGACATATTCAAACACAATTTATTAGGTGATTAAAAATGAATGAATCTCTGCCTGAATCAATTAGAATTCGCATCAAATATTTTTTTTAGTTAGGGAAACAATACATTAAACAAAAGCAAGTAGCCTAGTCAGTATAGGACTTCTCAGAGTTGTCATAATCTTAATAAGTGTTGGGCAATAGGAGACAGACTGGAGCTGGTGATGCATGTAAGTGGTAGCTCACCGTGCCTGGATTTCAACCTACAGGATTCACCACTGACTGACCTTGGTCAAGTTAGTTGACATCGCTGTACCTCTTTTTACATTATAAGTGCTCATTTGTAAGAAAAAAGTTATAAAGATAAGAAAATTTCAGGTATTTTTGTTGTTGTTGTTGTTGGTTTGAGAGCTATATAGAGAGATATAGAGAGAGAGGGGGAGAGAGAATCCTGTGCAGCCTCCACACCATCAGCATTGAGCCCAATGTGAGGCTCAAAGTTATGAAAAGTGAGATCATGACCTGCACTGAAATCAATAGTTGGACGCTCGACCAACTGGACATGAACCACCGAGGTGCCCCAGAATATTTCAGTTTTGTAGATGGTGGTGTAAAATGAAGGTGGAAGGGTACAATTCCCAATCGTCAGCAATGGTAATTTTGAAAATAAACAGGAAATATTTAAATTCCCAACAACTCCCATGTCTAACTATTTAATCAGGTAGGAAGGACCTGCTACAAACTCTATTTGCCAACAGGCTTAGGGGAATATTGGTCTCCTTTTTCCTCTACCATCAGCGTTGCAATAGAAGGATCCTCTGAAGTTTGCCAAGGAGTAAAACTAAAGGGAAGGAAGCAAGATACCCCAGATGTCCTTTAAATATGATCCCTAAAAATGAACATTTTAAAATGTATTCTCCTTAACTGCTTAGATTTTGTGAAATGATCGAGGGAGTGAGTTTAATGCCTAACCCTTCTCAGTAAGAATTCTACCGCTTCCTTGGAATGAAGGAGTTTTAAACTCTATACAACATTATTCATTGAAAATAGAATAAAAAAGAATGAAACAATTTGGAATAAATTTCCAGAGGCACAAAATATATATTCTGAAAACTAACAAAAAAAAATGACTGAAAGAAATTAAAGAAGATCCAAATAAATGGAAAGACTTTCTACTTTAATAGGCCCAAAGACTTAACGATGTGTTAAGATAGTAATGTCCCCACAATGATTTTTAGATCAACTCTATCAAAATCCAAGCTTACTTCTTTGCAGAAATAGACAAGTTAGTCCTGACATTCATATGAAAATGCAAGGGACTTAGAATAGGCAAAATAGGGGCACCTGGGTGGCTCAGTTGGTTAAGCAGCTGACTTCAGCTCAGGTCATGATCTCACAGTCTGTGAGTTCGAGCCCCACTTCGGGCTCTGTACTGATGGCTCATCAGAGCCTGGAGCCTGCTTCAGATCCTGTATATCCCTCTCTCTCTGCCCTTCCCCTGCTCACACTCCGTCTCTATGTCTCTCAAAAATAAATAAACGTTAAAAAAATTAAAAAAAAGAATAGCCAAAATAATTTTGAACAGTTGAGACACTCACATTTCCTGATTTTAAAACTTAACAGTTTTAAAGAGATGGTAAACTCGACTGTGTGAGATACGTCCACATACGATATATGGATAGTCATATAGTCATTGAAATAGAATTGAGAGTCCAGAAATAAACCTTCACATTTACAGTCAATTGATTTTCAAGGGTGACAAGACCAATGGGGAAAAATTGTTTGTTCAGCAAATGGTGTCAGGATAACTGGATATCCACATGCAAAATAATGTATTTGGAAATTTATATCATATGCAAAAATTCACTCACAATGGATCAAAAACCTAAATATAAGAGCTAAAATATAAAACTCCTAGAAGTCGACATAGGTGTAAAACATGGTGACACATTAAAATAATTCAAATAGATATTTTTCCAAAGAAGATTTATGTAAATGGCCAATAGGCAAATGAGGAGATGGCCAACACTGTTAGCTGTCAAGTACCAATGTATTTCATATCAGAGCCTTATGCGATACAACTTTATAGCCTTTGGGACCATTATAATCATGAGTGTAGACAAAGACAAGTGTCAGAGAAGACGTGAAATTAGAATTCTCAGACATTTGTGAGAATGTAAAACGGTACAGCTGCATTGGAAAACAGTCTGACAGTACCCAATTTCACTCCTCGGTGTAGGCTCAAGAGAAAAAAATCACATATGTACTCAGAAAATTTGCACATAAAAGTTTATAGCAGCATTATGTATAATAGCCAAAGAGGAAAAACAGCCTAAATGTCCTTCAGTAGAGGAATGGATAAATCAAAGGTGGTATACCCATGCGACAGAATGTTATTTGACAAATTAAAAAATGAAATATTGAAACATGCTACAACAAAAATGAACCTTGAAAACGTCATGATTAGAAGCCGAACACAAAGGACTACATACTGTGTGATACCATTTATGGGGAATGTAAACAGGAGGCAAATCTATAGAGATAGAGATTAGTGGATGCCTAAGGCTGAGATGGACTTTAAGGACTGAGGGATATGGGATCACATTTTGAAAAATTAAAGTGTTTTAAAATTGATTGTGGTGTTGGAGGGATAACTCTGTGAGTATAATAAAAGCCACCAAATTGTATGCTTTAAATTGTTGGTTTTATGGTATATAAATTGTATCCCTGTGAAAATATTTTTAAAAGGACAAAATAACCTGTATATATTCACATATCCATAAATATTTCTGTATGTACCCATCTGTATCTGCATTACACCAGGCAAGAGTTACTTCTGCTATCTTTAACTGCCTTCCATTCCCGCAGGGACTGTTTTAGCCTTCTTTCCTTGCTATAAAATCCACTCCAACAGTGAGAAACTGGTTACTTCTCCCCACAATACGCTTACTTAATTCTTTAATTTCAACACATATGTATAGCAATATCAGAATTATTAGCCATGCCTTCAATTTTATCAACCAGAATACAGTACCATGTGCAGTCCCTTTTGTCTTTAGTCTAGCATTTGTCTTCGAGACTCCATTTCTGAATTTACTTAGGTCAGTACATCCCCTTTATTCTTTTCAAGGAAATGGTTACATAGATTTGTAATGCAATTTGAGATTGTTTTGTCATAGCCACCTTCCCTCTTTGTATACCTTAACTTCCTAAATGACTCTTTTATATGTATATATGTTAAGATTCTTTGTTCTCTAAAGTTCTATGCATTTTGCGTGAAGCATAACATCATGTACCCATTATTGTAATATCAAAAAGAATAATTTCATTATCCTATAAATCCCCTGTGCTTGGCTTATTCCACCTTCCCTTTCCTCCCTCTCCCTGAATCCCTGGCAACCACTTATCATTTCTTTTTTTAATTTGATGTTTTAATGTTTATTTTATTTTTGAGAGGGAGAGAGAGAGGGACAGAGAGCATAAGTGTGGGAGAGGCAGAGAGAGAAGGAGACAGAGATTCGAAGGAGGCCCCAGGCTCTGATCCATCAGCAAAGAGCCTGATGCAGGGCTTAACCTCTAGAGCTTTGAGATCATGACCTGAGCCAAAGTCAGGGGCACAACCAACTGAGCCACACAGGTGTCCCCAGTGATCATTTCATTGTTTATATAGTTTTGCTTTTTCAGAATGTCATATAAATGGAATCATAGTATATATCCTTTTGAGACTGACCTCTTTTACTTAGTAGTATACATTTGTGGTTACTCCATGTCTTTTTGAAGGTAGCCAATATATTTTTTTTTTGTTAGCGAGTAATATTTCATTGTATAGATGTACCACAGTCTTGTTTTTCTTCTATGAATGAGGAACATCTTGGTCACTTTCAGTTTTTAGCAATTATGAATGAAGCTGTTATACATATTTTCCTGCATGTGTTTTGGGTAAACACAAATGTTAAAATTAGTTGAGTAAATATGTAGGAGTGCAATTCCTATGTCATCTGTTCAGACTAAGTTTTCCTTCATCAGAAACTACCAAACTGTCTTTTGAATTCCCAGCAGCAAGGAGTGACAATTCTTAAAATAATATATTCACTTCATATAGTTAATGTTTTGGAATTTTAGCCATTCTAATAGATGTGCAATGTTATCTTATTTTTTAAAGTTTATTTATTTTGAGAGACAGACTATCAGTAGGGGAGGGGCAGAGAGAGTGGGAGAGAGAGAATCCACGCTGAGCATGGAGCCTGACATGGGGCTTGATCTCATGACCATGAACCAAAGTCAGGAGTCAGACACTCAACAGACTGAGCCACCCAGGTGCCCCATTGTTGTTTTAATCTGCAATTTCCTAATAACAATTGATGTTGAGCATCTTTTCATAAGCTTAGTTGCCATCTATATATTCTTTGATGAGGTGTTTTGCTCAAATATTTTGGCAACCTTCTAATTGTTTATGTTCTTGCTAAGTGTTGAGTTCTTCATATATTTTGGAAACAAGTCCTTTATCAGAATGCATTATGCAAATATTTTCTTCCAATATGTCACTTTTCACTTTATTAACAGTATCTTTTACAAAGTAGAAGTTTTTAATTTTAAAATGTTTTAACATCAAGTTGTTTTTAATGGATCATGCCTTTGGTATTATATCACTCCTTGCTAAACCCAGAGTCATAGATTTTCTTCTGTTTTCTCCTAGAAGTTTTATAATTGTGTGCATGTTTATTTTTTTTGATATTTTTTTAATGTTTATTTATTTTTGAGAGCAATAGAGACAGAGCATGAGCAGGGGAGGCACAGAGAGAGAGGGAGACACAGAATCCCAGGCAGGCTCCAGGCTCTGAGTTGTGAGCACAGAGCCGGACACAGAGCTCAAACTCACAAAGAATGAGATCATGACCTGAGCCAAAGTCAGATAGATGCTCAACCGACTGAGCCACCCAGGTGCCCCTGTGTTTATATTTAGGTCTGTGATCCATTTTGTGTTAATTTTTTTAAAGGAATGGCATCCATGTCTAGATCTTCCTTTCTTCCTTCCTTCCTTCCTTCCTTCCTTCCTTCCTTCCTTTTTCTTTCTTTCTCTTTCTTTCTTTCTTTCTTTCTTTCTTTCTTTCTTTCTTTTTTTCTTTCTTTCTTTCTTTCTTGTTTTCTCTTTTCTTTTTTTCTTTCTCTTTCTTTCTTCTTTTTTTGTGGAAAAGATTATCCTTTCTTTTCTCCATTGAATTGCCTTTGTTCCTTTGTTGAAGATCATCTGATTGTATTTGTTTGTTTGTTTTTATGTTGTTTTGGGGCATTATATTCTATTCCAATGGTCTATGTGTTTAGTCTTCAAAAATTTCATGCTGTCTTTATCACTGTAACTTTATAATAAGTCCTGCATCAGGCATCTTGAGTCCTCCAACTTTCTTCTATGTCAATAATGTGGTGGCTATTATGAGTCTTTGGCCTTCCATGTAAACGCCAGAAACAGTTTATTAACATCCACAAATAGCTTGCTGGGATTTTATTGGGACTGCATTGATTCTATAGATCTAGCTGGGAAGAATTGACATGCTAAAAATATTGAGTCTTCTAGTCTATGAACATGAAATATCTCTCTTTGTTTTTACCTTCTTTGATTTCTTTCTTCTGAGTTTTTTAGTTTTCCATGTATAAGTTTTTACTTATTTTATTATATTTTTACCAAGTAAAAACTTTTTAGAGAGCTATTAAAATGGTATTGTGATTTTAATTCCAAATTCTAATTTCTCATGGTTCATGTATAGGAAGGCAACTGGATTTTGTATATTAACCTTCTCTCCTGTGACCTTGATACAATTACTTGTAATTTCCAGGAGCTTTTTGTTGATTCTTTCAGATTTTCTACATAGACAAAACAAAACCATTCATTTCTTCCTCTCTGAAATGTATGTCTGTTACTTTATATGCACTAGCTAGGACTCCAACCACAATGTAATAAGAGTGGTGAGAGGGGGAATCCTTGCCTTCTTCCTGATTTTAGAGGGAAAACATTCAGTGTTTCACAGTTCCCTCTGTTTTTATTACATTGCGCCCTGCTTTTCCAATTTCTTTGTTTCTTTCATTTCAATTCTTCGGGTCATCCTAGGCCTGTTATTATGGAAAAGACGGACAGTGAGGATCAGAGATACTTTCATTTAAATCATGATTTGGATCTTGGTCAAGTTAATTTAACTCCTTTGCATTTTACTTTTCTCATTCCAAATTTGGAAAATATTGCCTATGTCATGTATTATTGGGATGATTACTTGGGAAAATCTTGCAAAAACTTTTTTTTTTCCATTTAATACATGAATACCTAACTTTGATTTAGGCCCTATGCTAAATTTTTGGGACTCGACTGTGAACAAGACATAGGTTCACCTATCAGAAAATTTAGTGGAAAAAAAAGTCAAGGTCACAGTGTATTTTAATAATCATGAATGCTATGAGACCTGTCAGTGCACTGAGTTTATTTCCAATACCTTGTCTTTATTATTTTTCCTGTCCCAAGTCTATTCACTCTTCCTGAATTGTCAAAACAAGCTAATGACATTCCCTCTTTCTTTGTATACCTTCTTTGTTTCTACACCACATAATCGATACAAATAATTCTCCATTTGATAAACTCTCTAGTTTCGGCATTGTTCTCACTTCTTCCTCCTCCTTTCACCTACATATCTCAAACATTTCTATACTTGAGAGGTGTAATAGCAACATTTTGTGTTTGGTAACATGTATACTTTAGTTCCCATATAGTACATACAGTATACATAGAGTATTTCAAACATAATATTCTAGAGGGCAGGGGTGATTTTTACATAAAGCTAATTAGGCATTTAAAACAATTGTTTCTTTTCATCATAGCATTAATGCTGATTATTTAGGTGTACAACACATCTTTTATAAATCCAACATTATTCTTGGGCTCCATCCTTTATAATTTATAAAGAAGAGGAAGATTAAAGAAAGGATTTATAGACATATGAGTATATGGGGGCACCTTTCTAGGTTTTGTGTTTTTTAAGAATAAAATAAACATAATACATTGGTTTCCTGAAGGACTGTGCTTTGTTACCTAAGCAATGTCTTTATGACACTCAAGATGTAACTAATACAACTTCAGATCACTTTCCAAATATTCTTTGATTTATGAGATGAGCAGCTGAAATGATTCATTATATTGTCTTTTAAGAAAATTATTTTGGGAGGAAGGAGGGAAGAACCAAAAGTGGAAAGGTGGAAATGGGAGAGGAGTTAACACAGACATCCACACAGTTGGGGAGAAATCAGCAAGGTGCCCTACTACTGGGAACAGTTATTTGCCTTTCTATAATTCCTGCTACCTGCAGTGACAAATTTAAAATTTTGGCTTTATAACACGAAGTAATTTGCCTTGCTTGTTTCTTCTTATTTTCTTAAAAGTAACCTAATGAAGCAATAGAACATAGAGGTGCTTGCTGGGGTGTGCATGTGCATGAGTGTGTGCCCGTGTGTTTGAAATACATTAAAATAAGTGCTGCCTCTGAGATTTCAACAGTTACTGCTGACTCTTTAGTCTCTTCAAACTCCTCTCTGCATCAGCGATTTTGTATTTGATTTGGAACATGTTCTAAATATCCTCCACCAAAGATTGGAAAGCAGTCTTGTAAAGAAGTAGTACAGGCATTGAATAGACCTTTGATAACCCTGGCATGCTTGCTGTCCCTTCAAAGGAAAGCAGTGTTTCAGCATACACTTGGCCGTTAATAGAATTTACTCACCAAGTCACCCTTGTGACTAGTGATTGCCAGGCAAGATGTAGAAATTTAGGTGATGTCATTTACTAATACAATGCATTTGCTCTGACAGAGTGAATTCTTTATTTTGAGAAAATAAAGATGAATCTTATTTTAAGGAATCAAGCATTTATTCCTTACAGAAATGGAATTAAGAAAATAACTCTGCCATCCAAGAACCTGTTTAGTTGGATAGGCAGTATTGTGAAAGTAGTCTGCCTATTTTATGAGTATAGATAACTGTTTAATTGACCTGTTGCTGAGTCTGAGTCTTCAGTATTTGAGCTACCCTGTGATTTAATTACTGGAATAAAAAGTGGTTAAATATTAAGCAGATATTTAAGTGACTTTAAGTAAGAATATCTGTGTAGAATAACAGGTTGTGTGTGTGTGTGTGTGTGTGTGTGTGTGTGTGTGTGTGTATGTGTATTCATTAAGCTTCTAGTATATGCCTGGGTCCCTCACAAATATCAACTCTCAAAACAAAGCTGTTACTATGTATTATCTGTCACCATTTTACAGATTTGGAAAAATAGATTTGCAGGTCTTAAGTAATTTTCCAAACATATTAAGTTGTAGATATTGGAGTCATTGATAGATTCTTTGATTTCAATTCCATTATTTGCAATGTACAGCTTTCCTTTAATTAATCCTTTAATGAGAAATAATTGAAAATTAATTAACAGATTTCACTTATCCTGTCCAACAAAAGGACATTTCCAATAAATATTTAATTTATTTTAAATGAGACTTTGTGTGTGTATAATGCATGTGCTGCTTTTGCTTTTATATATGCAGGTATGCTTATTTACATAGATTTTGCAATATAAGCTCTTAAAACACTATATCTTCCACTTATAACTCCACCAATGTGGGTGGCTCAATTAAGCATCCAACTCCTGATCTCAGCTCAGGTCTTGATCTCAGAGCCGTGAGTTGAAGTCTCACATTGGGATCCGTGTTGGGCATGAAGCCTACTTAAAAAAAAAAAGAATAAAATAATAGAGTTTATGATATTATTTAACACGAATAGTGTGTTTTATATTTCATGTTGTTTTGCACAAATTGTAACACACATATACACTTAATTTGTGTAAGTAATTTTAATGTCGGCTTGAAAACATAATTCGCTGACAGGTTTTAAGAGCAAAATCTGTAGTTTTAGAAAAGATCAAATTGCTTAGAACATGATCAAAAAAAAAGAAAATTTATAAATTAAATGCTACTCATTTGCACTAATAGTTTGTTTCTTAACATGCACCAATCTCCGACATAAAGGCTATTTTTTAATTCAAAATAAATAAGTTAATATACCTCAATTTCTGGTATAGCAATCTTATTCTTTAAGCCTTATTCATGAAATTTAAACATTTGGCTAAATGACGATATCTTGTAACTGCCAAAATGACTGGTTTTTATGTTATCTTAAAATATTTAGGAAGAGCACACATTTTCCAAATTTTTTCTTTGATCTGTTTAAATAATATCATCTGTTCCACACAGACCCTCTAAAACCATGGAGTAAGAAAGAGAACAGTATTTAGACTTGGAGATGGGTAGTATAGCCAAATAGGTTGGACATTTGTGGGGACCACATAACCAACATCTATCCCAGGTAGAGCAAGAGAAGGGGAGGGCAGTGTCTCAAACCCTCATGGACAGAGGGAGGTTCAAAAAGATGAGAAAATTACAGATAAATGGAGAAGGTTATAAATAAAAGCTTTCAACCTTTCAACATACCTACAGGATATGTGTTATGTAGAGATGATTGCCCCAAAACAGAGTAATAATGATTACTGGAAATTAAAGGGTTTGTCCAAATACAGATCTTTGTGATTTTTGTTTCATACACCAGCGATGGAATTATTGTTCCATTGTGGCCTTTGAAAATTGATAATTCCATTGTCGTTGTTAGTTACGTGGAAGATCCATTCTTTTCCCAAACAAGCCATCATTTTTAACCTGGTTTAGTCACAGTTTCTACCCCAGACATGCACAGGAATCATTGATGCGCTAGGACGCGGCACTCTCCCAGCTCAGCTCTCGAATTTCCACAAGCGAGATGACTTGGTAGTGATGGAGAGAAGACCTTGGTTGACAAAGATAATATTTACCATTGACATTGACTTATTTTTATGTAACCAAAACTTGTCATTCCTCAGACAATGAGAATATATAATGTGAAAATAAGAAGAGGTTTAAAAGTTAAGATTCCAAAATATGTACCAAAAAATCATTGAAAGGAACTTAATTTTTGAGAGTTTAGAAGTTTAATAATAGTATGGTCCATTTTACCTTGACAAATAAATTAAGCTTTGATTTGAAAATTACAAAATGCTCCATTTGCTGCCAGAATTAGAGTCTGTATGCTGTCATAAAATATTTCTTTTTTAAGGAGCAGAAACAGAACCCAGAGGATGAAAATGACGTGTAAGTATAGTATTAGGAAATGCTAACCACTTTTAAAATCCTGTCTTTCAGGAAAGAACGGTGACCATTAGAAGACAAACTGTAGGAGGATTTGGATTAAGCATCAAGGTAGCCTGTCTTTCCAGTCTATCCTTAAAGGCCATGCTGTAATGCCTGCATTGTTGTGTATTTTGTTTTTTGGTGATTAACAATTAGACAAGAATGGCTATAGCAAATCTTCAATATTTGGACTGAGACATAATGTAGGGAGGTTCTCAAAAAATCTTGGCCAACATTTGATTTAGAAAGTTTCTTAGAAAAAGTATTTGGGAATTTTACCTGGCATTGAACATAGGTCATTAAGTTTATCTGGGATCATTTAAAATGTCAGATATGGCGCTGTCATGTGCATAGCTTCCTGTAATCAGACAGAGGAGGATCTACTGTCCCTCTCCCGCCCCCCAATTGAATGGAGCAAAAATAAGTTTTACACTAATAATTGTTAAATATTAGTTGGGTTTTATTCATCTTTTCTTTTTCATTTAGTTTTCCTTTTTTTTTAAAGAAATTGGCAAATTTTCATGTCACAATACCAAGTAAATAGAGTAAACATAGTTTTAGCATCTGATTTATTTTTAAAATGACCATACCTGTTTATTTACTAGTGAATTTTAAAGGACTTTATTTTTCGTGTGTGTGGTTAACTAGTAAAGGTGTGCCACACCTGCAATTTATCATCATTGAAACAAAACCAATTTTAATTTTTTTTTACACTTATTTATTTTTGAGAGACAGAGAGAGACAGAGCACGAGTGGGGGAGGGGCAGAGAGAGAGGGAGACACAGAATCCGAAGCAGACTCTGGCTCTGAGCTGTCAGCACAGAGCCCGACGCGGGGCTCGAACTCACCGACCGTGAGATCATGACCTGAGCCGAAGTCGGCGCTCAACCGACTGAGCCACCCAGGCGTCCCAAACAAAACCAATTTTAAAAGGATGGGAAATTATATAAATGTTGGAAAAGTTAGTCATTATCTTTATGTTTTTATATTTTTTTTAATGTTTATTTATTTTTGAGACAGAGAAAGACAGAACATGAGCAGGGGAGGGGCAGAGAGAGAGGGAGACACAGAATCCAAAGCAGGCTCTGGCTCTGAGCTGTCAGCACAGAGCCCGACACAGGGCTTGAACTCACAGACCGCGAGATCATGACCTGAGCCGAAGTCGGATGCTCAACCACTGAGCCACCCAGGCGTCCCAAACAAAACCAATTTTAAAAGGATGGGAAATTATATAAATGTTGGAAAAGTTAGTCATTATCTTTATTTTTTTATATTTTTTTAATGTTTATTTATTTTTGAGACAGAGAAAGACAGAACATGAGCAGGGGAGGGGCAGAGAGAGAGGGAGACACAGAATCCGAAGCAGGCTCCAGGCTCTGAGCTGTCAGCACAGAGCCCGACGCGGGGCTCGAACTCACCGACCGTGAGATCATGACCTGAGCCGAAGTCGGCGCTCAACCGACTGAGCCACCCAGGTGCCCCTAATCATTATCTTTAAATGTCCTTTAGAATCCTGCATCTTTGCATAGATAAATGAAATTTAACTTTATCTTGAACCACTGGTTTAGGTATTTTGCCTGTGTAGGGTGAAAATCATACATCTCAGGTATATATTTCATGAAATTTTAACACAGCTCAATTTATATATGCTTGGAAAGTGGAACTCTAAATTTGGTGACTATCAGTTCTAGCTGACATTATGAAAATGACTTAGAAAAATGGACCAGTGTGAAATAGTGTTGTGTTGTCAAGTGATAAGAATATTACTATATAAAACGTTAGTTTCAAAATATGTATTTAGCTTTCACTTTATCTATCATCAGCTAAAACCAGAGAGGTATGCAGAATAAGTTATAAGAAGTGGAAATGATTCCATGGGAATTATTTTACACAACAGACAAGTTTTGTTTTTGTTTTTGTTTTTGCTGTGATATTTATTTGGATTGCTTGAAGGATTTAAAGGCACCACTAGAGATAGCAAAATGTCCATGAGACAGAACAAAGGCTAAGTGTGAATAAAATCCAATCTTGAGAGTTGGTTTCATTTGAGATAAGCATTTTTACCCAACAGGCCTGACTCTTTTTCTGATAGTGGAGCTACATTAGTTTTATGCAGGGAAATTTTCTTTTCTATTTTTTTTCTATTTCCACTTATACACTCAATAATACAATGTTATTTATTTTTTCTAAAATGCTACAATAGCAACTAGACAGATTCTAAAATATCAAGAATTTTGCCAAATGAGTTATGTCCATTTAATATTTTCATTATTTCATTCCAAACAAAACTCTTATACATAACTAAATAGACTAATTTTCTAAATCAATTGAGTGTGTATTTTCCATTCATAATATTGGCCACAAAAGCAGTATTTGAATTGCAATCTGTGCGATATATTAAGAATTCTGACAAAAAGGGAAATTATTTTACAATTCTTATGATACACTAATCAGAAATACAAAAATTAACTTTATTATTTGGATTATTACTCAGTCATTCTGAAGAGTTTCCATTTAGGGTTTCCGTTTTGGTTTTCTCAATAGTTACAACTCTGATACTTGCTTTTTTATTTTTAAACTATCTTTCATTCTGTTAATGTGTGTGTGTATATGCACTATATATATAATGAACCATTTAAGATATCATTTTAGCCTAAATGCAGAATTAATACTTTAATTTTGACCATTTATTCTTTCTATTTATTTTTTTCTTTGTATACGTATTGCTAGAACAGTTTGAACCAATAATATAACTATTCACGTAAATATATGAATGTATATCTTACCTTATTTGCTTCAGTTAGGTAATCACGGCTGGCACACACTGGAGATTATGTAGTGAGAATTATTGACTAAAAACCTTGAACATCTCAACTGGAAATAACAGAAGGAAGAGTGCATGCTGGACAATTAAAAAGACATTAACCAATGCAGTAAAGACTCTTACAGGTGCTCCTGAATTTCATTGTACTAAGAACATATGGCGATGCTATTTCAGTTTTACCTTTCAAAAAATTATTTATAAAAGCCTGGCTAAAGGATAACAAAATACTTACCATTTTTTTTTAATCAGAAAACACTAAAACACTCCAACATGTGCTGTTACAAGTAAAAGCCAATTGGCCATGTTCTGTGCTCCTGCCAAATCTTGGCTGATGGGTTTTTCTTGCAACTGTCACCATTGTACATGGTGGCAACCCCTCAGTTTTCCCACATGGTGGGACCAAATGATGGTTGGCGATATCACAGAAAGACATCTATTCTAATATTTTTTACGTGCCCCAGGGGCTGTAGACTGTGGGCAGTATAATGTCATGGAAGTAACCAATGCCCATTAAGCCTTGATATCACCTGTCCATGTACAATAATGTCTTCCTCCCCAGCGCTCTCTCCAGGCAGAGACTCCCCTATAACGGTGAGGAAAAAAAAGTCAGCCTTTTCCTCCTTTTATTTTCCCTACCATATTATTGAGATAATGTTGAAACTTCTGGGATAAAAAAGGTATGGCTTAGTCGCAGGTGGCTTGGAGGATGGGATGCATGTCTCTGCAGTTCAATTCTAAGTCTTTGATTTAATATCTTCCCTTGAAAGCCAACAAGATGTAGTGCACATTAAGAAGAGTTACCATCTCAAAATTTCCTAAAATCCTAAGGAATAAGAGAAAATCATAAATAAAAGTGAAAGATTATAGATCTAAATTTTAAAAATACAATTTAAGTAAGTTTTAATCCATTTCCTTTCAAATTTTGTCTTATTTCCTTTATTTTATTTTATTTTATTTTATTATTTTATTTTATTTTTTTGCTTTAAGAAGATCTTTGGTTTGCATTATTACAAGACCTGACACTCTCCTTCGAAAAGTCATAATTATTATCTTAAATCATATCTGAAGACGCTAGATCCTCAGCGTGGAACACAGCCATCCAGAAAGAGCTTTGGCATCAATCACATTAAGATTTAATACAGAAATCATATTTATCTCCAGAGAGAAATTTATTTTTTAGATACTTAAAATCCCATCTTTTCAAAACAAAAGTATTTTACCTTGGAAAGGTAGAGACCAAAATTACCTATATATACGTGTTAATTCTAAATAAGGAAAAAAAATCCCACAACACTGAACCAAGGATCTTTGGGCACATGGCAGTCTTGTGCTGATGCAGCACGTGGTGAAGCAGGTGTCCTGACAGGTGGAGCTGCCACACACAAGGCTGACTGTCTTGCTCCGTCTTCCCATCTTCTGGTTTAGCTAAGGTATTTTTCTTCAGCTCCTAAAAATAAAAGAGATTCTTTTTAACTCTGGGGAGCATGCCCGTCCCTGGATCCCCGCTTATTTCTGCGTTTCCTGTCCCGTGTTCCAGTTATCCTTGCACTACAGTTGGCAGATCTAGTAGGAGCGACTGTGTAACTGAATCAGGGTACAATAAGATGAAATTTGGAGGCATGACATGCACACCTTTGTACGTGACTCGGCTCTCTGTTGTCTTTAATGGCATATCACCCACAAGCTCCTGCTCCAGAACCTCAAAATAGAAAAAAATGATGGCCACGCCTTCTGACCAGAAGCTTAGTCATGAACCAGTGCTACAATTTTATGCACGGTGCTCACTTCAGTTCTGTCTTCCAGAAAGCCTTGCTCATTCAAGCTATTTTTACCCTTGCGTTGCTTTTTAGAACACTCTGGCATCTGCTATAATTTGGGTCTTTTCTGACACTGCCTTGTGCTTCTTCCTGTCTGTTACCATTATTGAGTCTTCCTTGATTAAAACGTCCCTCAGAAGTCAGTGCGTGTGTTTTCCCTTGTATTCGTTTTTGGCTTTGTTTGTCACTCAATAAGATGTCAAGCTCTTCTTATTTACATTTTTAAATTTCCAAAAGTAATTCTCCAATAACGGAACAAAGGGATCACTAAACTTTCCACTTATAATCACATATTCTTCTCTGGTGTCAGACTGAAACTGCTTCCTTTTGTAAAAAGTTCAAAAATCACAGAAGTAAAAACAATGAACCATTCAAGTCATAATTAGTAGGAGCTTATCACGCGCCCACTAAAAAGGAGGGAGCAGGATCCCTCAAAGCAAAACATGGAATGAGGCTCAAGGGTGTATTATTATAAAGCCGTTTGGATAGTGGGAAGGCAGTGACTGTTTTTCACAGTGATGGGTTGTAATGCTGCATTACTATTTTCTTAAGTGAAAGGGAATTGGTTACTGGTTACTCCACATCAACCTTGGGAATCAGGTCAACTTCTTTCTACTTGATTTCAGGAGGCATGAACAAAAAATGACTCGAGTCAAGGTAGCCTTGCAAAATCAGCTAAATTAAGCTTTGTTTATATGACTTCAACTGGTTTTGTCTGCTCGGAGTTTTTAAGGCTGGTGTCCTTTTGTTTTTGATTTTCACATTTTAGAGCTCTCAGATTTATTAGGCGAGCTGGCATATATTCTCCCTGTTCCTACAGGACACTCTGATCCGGTCCCTTGTCTAGTTTTCCCAAGTTCCTGAACTCCTATGGGCTTTTCTGTCCCTTGTTCCCTGCTCTTTAGCTTCTGCTCCCTTACTTCCCACCATGCCTGCCTTTGGGCCTTCTGGTACAATCCTTCTCTCAGACGCTCATCCCTTTTGTCTGGACTATCCTGATATTAGCCATTTCCAAACATGATGTCATGGTCTCCACACCTACGTTTCCAATAATCACCAAAGTTTTGCAGCACAGGACCCAATATTCTTGTGTTTTTGCCTCATTCCTTTGAGAATTGCCATATGGATAATCACCTTAAAGTAAGATCCTTTTATTTGTCTTCCATATCTTTGCAAATACAATATCATACATTTGCATATTATTAAATCATGCCTCTGGTCATTGTCATTTAACAAATCACCTTTCAGAGAAGTGGCATTTTGCGTAGACTAGAAAAGGTTTTATGGAGTATTTTTCAACATACACGGCTATGTCATCTATGCCTATTGAGGAAATGCTTGCAATAAAAGATGATTTGTATTGGAAGCTTTAACTGTGCAGCAATCAAGAATGAAATTATAATTACTCTTAAAATTTTATCATTTATAAACAATAATTGCAAATATTTATCAACTGCTCTTTAAGTGCCAGATGCTGAGCTAAACACTTTATATTTGGTTTCATTTGGCCTTTAGTATTCAGCAAAGTAGGTAACTATTGCTATCCCTCTATAGACAATGTGGCTATATATTAAGAGGTTAAGTAATTTATCCATTATTGTATTGGGCAGAGCTGGGCCTAAACCTCACCTGAAGTAGATGACATAGTCCTTAGTCTTAATAATTATGATCTACAGATATAGAAACTGGATCAAATTATTTCTAAACTCTCTACTGGGAACACAAATAATGTTTCTCCTCTAATTTATTTATGTTATGGTTTATTCAAAACTAAAATAAATGGGTTGATGAGTCCAGGATCAAGTAAATAATTTAATATCAAGGGCTTGGTGTTAATTTCATCAAATGTACCAATAAAAATATGTCTTCAATGTAGCTGTAATAAATTTCTGTCTTTTAATATATTAGTGATTTCAGGGCAAAGTCTTTCAATATCAACTGTTGATATAAGTTTGCACATGCTTACACTTCTCCTCATTGTATTCTCTATTCTTTTCATTTGAGTCTGATTCTTTTGTTTCCACCACGGATGGCATGGATATATACCTTTCCACCATACAAATAGGAGGATACCAGGCAGGTAATAAAGCATAGGTTGAAGATAATGGATTAGTCCCAAGAACCAGTTAAAATCACTGACCAGCTATCATTTTAAAGACCATTTTCTAGTTAAGTAGCTTATTGAGGTATAATTTACTGCTATGCAACTTAACCACTTATATAAGTTAGTGTCTTTCATTATATTCACAGATGTGTGCAACCATCACTATAGTCAATTTTGGAGCACTTCATCTCCCCCATGTCCTTGAGTTCTCGTCCCCTTCTTCCCCTATCTCCCTAACTCACCTCTAAGCAACCACTAGTGTACTTTCAGTCTCTATTTTGGACTTTCATATGAAGGCAGTCGTATGGTATGTGGGAAGGACCATTAATTTGTGCTGAAATCAAAGTAGGTGATATTAGCAAATAGGCACAGTAATAGAATATATAAGGATATCTCCCAATATTCTTTCAGATCATTTTCCTTTAAGTGCTTCTCCCATACTTGTTCATTGGGCTTTTAACTTTAATTTCTATGTTGCTATTATCTGTTTACAAATATTTTCATTGCTCTAAGTAAATATATAATGGTGGGATCTATGTATCTTCCCCCCCGCCAGAGCCCAGAATATGATTGATTGATTAATTGGAATAATGAAAATACTGAATTGAAAATATTTATTTGACAAGATTCCCAATGCTCTAAAGACATTCTGGGTTTATTTGGTGGAATTTCACAATTATTTTGGCAAATTCCTTATATACATATTCCTTACTACTCAAAATGTTTTTGATAGGACTTTATATCCTGGTTTCTATAAAGCTTGATGTAAGCTTCATTATCCATTGAATGGTATATGTTTTAATATTTTCTGGGATGCACTGTAGAATGTTGCCTCACTTTTTCCCTAGTCTTGATTTTACACTGGAACAACAGAGTTCAATTAATTCATTTATTCTCTAAACCTGACCACAAGCCATGCATCTGAGCCATCCTAAGGGTAGGCTGGGGAGAAGCCAATAGAGGAAACTCTGCCTGGACCTCAGACGCTTGACAATCTAGTAGGAGAGTAGACATTGATCAAATTGTGACGTAACTAAATGCAAATCATAACTGGATCCCGTGTTACAGAAGCGAATTACTTCATGTAAGGAGACATTGATGAATGAAGTCTTTCAGTTGAAGTTCTGAATTTGATCAGGAGTTTACCAGGTTAAGAGTAAAAGAAAAAAGTGTCCAGGCAGAGGGGATACTATGTATTGATGTCCTTTGGTGCTCAGAGTGACGAAAGTCCAAGACGAAGAGGTAGAGGAGGGCTGAGACCACAAGACAGGGGGCTGCTAAGGACTGGGGGTTTTATTCTAAGTGTAACGGGAAGGCTGTCATCTGTTTTCAACAGGATGAGTTGCGTTATTTGATTCTTGACTGGAAAAACCTTACATTTCCCCATTTAGGTCCAGAACTAAACCTAATTAACTTTAATAGAGCTGGACTGCTCTCACATTTCATCCAATAAATTAAGGTACTGTAATTTTAAGTTCCAATTTTATCTCCTGAGTTTTGTCTGAAAATTTTATCTTTAATTAATTAATAAAGTAATTTTCTGCAAATCATTTAAGAATTCTTCCTGAGCTCTTACTGTCTGATTTAAAAAGACCCTCAATGAAAAAAAACCTCCTTTGGACTCAAATCATTCAAATTTCAGGAGAGATTTTACATATAAAAGAAAAAAAATCTTGGCAAAATAGGTGTTAGTTATATCCTTTCATTTAAAATTAGTTCTAAGCCTCCCGGGATTGAGGAAGGAGTGGTGTTACTGAGTTGGCCCTCAGAAATTCCTATTTCAACTGCCTTTTCTCTAGGCAGATCCCAGGGAGATATTTCCCACTGGCCTACCATGGTAACTGGTATGAAAAATCTTCGACACCAAGAAAATCTTTGGATTCAATAGTGCAAAGAGAGAAAACTATGAAAAGCAAAATGGCTGAAGGAAAACACTCTGATGACAGCCATACAGAGATGTCACTCTCTGCTCCCAAGTATCTGAACCATATAGTATCTGGATGAGTTTGTTTCTTCTTTTTATATCACCTGAAACTTCATTGGTGGATGATTCATCTCAGTTGATTAGTTTTTTCTTCTTAGAAAAGGAGATGTGTTCTTAAAATTTCTTCCAATTTCCAAGTATCTCTAGAAACTAACTTGACCATCGGCATTTGATTTCATTGCACATACTTGGTTTCTACTTGAAATCATTCTGCAATGTGCTTTAAAGAGTGGAGCTATCTTAGGCCTGGAAAAGCTTTTGACTTCATTCATTCATTCACTCATTCATCAATAAACATTTCAAAGATAAAAAAGAAAGACATTATTTCATGTATCGGGATTACATCAATGTGTGAAACAAATTACCAAAAAATTCAATGTCCTCTTGGAACTTGCATTCCAGTTACAGATGGAGAAAGGAGAAAGAAAGGAAATAAATCTAAGAAATGAATAAAGATAATAGTAGGTTGGAAACTGATAATTATAATGGGAAAGAAAGAATAGAACTAAAAATTGGGAACTTGGAACCCTAAATAGTAAATATTAAGAGTCTTAGAATGGATCAGTGCTAAGATTATTTACCACTCTAATGCCATGTAATTTTATCCATAAATCTTAATTGATAGACTAATTAGGATAATAGCTACCTTGTATTCGGTGTTTACTGTGTGCTAAATAAGCATTCATTTCAACTACACTATCGGTCACAAATCACTATACTTTGATCAGACGAGAGGTCATATTAGACAGTTAGTACTTATTATGGACATACTGGCCAAAAGGCATTGCAGAGTTAGGAGCTATGCAGCTTAGGCCAGAGACTTCAGAGAGCTCGTGAAAGTGGGTGAGTGAATATTTGTTGGGGGAAAATAGTGAGAAAAGGAAGTCAGCACTGGGTTTGAATTTCAATCTGAGTAAGATCATTTCAATATTGTATTTATCATATCTCTTCAGTACTCTAGAAGTAAAAAGGACTACTTGCCAAGAAAAAGTTGAATATCATTACTTTTTTCAATGATTGCCCATCTTATATTTAAGTATATTGACAATTCAGTGTTAAAAATTGACATTCATGGAAATGCATCTGTTCTGAGATAACTTTTGTCCTTAAATAAAAAAGGTTTCAGAAGTTTACTTATTCTGAAGGTAGAGAAACCCAGTGGGATTTTAGACTGTCTTTTCAATTATCTTATGTTAAAAATGCTATACTTCTTTTATGCATGACATTTTATTCTTTAATGCATTCACTTGATTTTTCAACTATTGGTTCCAACTTTTTCAACTCTGTCATTTCAAAACAGAAGTTTTATGTGCTTACTTCAGGGATTTATTTTATTTCCTTCCATATAAATTTAACTCACATATTTTTTTTCTTTTTTCATATCTTGTTTGGTCAATTAGATGAATTACTACAATGTTCTAGGCAGCTTATTTTATTTTGTTAATTGTTTCATATGTACTTCCACACTAAGAAGAATCTGTTATTAATTAAGGAAATGCTATGATCCCTTTCCCAGCATGCATATGCACAGTCTGACTTCCTGTATCATTTTGTACAGGTAGAGGTCTCTCTAGTCACTTAGCGTCCAAAGGGGTCTGTGCTTGGTCACCAGCATAGAACAACTTAGCCAGTTAAGAGAAATACATAATTATTTGGTATTCAAATGTTAGACAAGAATTTCGACAATGGACAGCATGCTACACATTGAAGAGAATGCCTATTTAAGCATTTCCAATCTTTATGTAGAAAACAAAAGCTTTCAACATCAACTGTTATTAGTTACTGGATATCACCGTGAAATTCCAAACAGGTGAAGAAGTTTTTGTGGGCCCTGTCTGTTGAGTAGAGAAACTCTACAAGGTTATTTAAATTCTATCTGGCATCCATTAACAGATTATTCATTGTATGTATAGTTTTCTAACTAAAAGTTGCATTTTTATTTTTTGCGATTAAAAAGCACAATATATGATTTTCTCTTTTCAGGGGGGAGCAGAACATAATATTCCAGTTGTCATTTCAAAAATCTCCAAGGAGCAAAGAGGTAAAGTGTTAAGAGAATTACATAGTAACTGTTCCTTTGTAGCCATTCTTACAGTAACATAAGTCCTATTAAAAACCGTGCATTATGATATGATTGACCAGCTGCGCGTTCCCCATGACCAGGTAGTAAGGGGCCAAGTTTGATCCCTGAGGCTCTCCCTTTATTACTTCAGGGGACCTTTTCTCTCATAAGAAAGCAAAGAGGAAAGAGGACAGAGAGTGTGACTGTGTATAAACTTGGGACAGCACAGGTTTTCAATTGTTTCATTAAACGAGCAACCATATTCACAAATTTAACAACAAGTCCCATCAAATACAGGGAGTTCCTGATATACATTATTTTTTCCTCTTCTCATATGCAAGTTTACTCAGTCTATTGTGAAATTTCATCTAGAAAAACACCAACGATGTAAAGCAACTGAAATCAGTGATGTTTAAAAAGAAACTCAGAGCTGATCCCATAGCTGAATGTCTAGATTCAAACCTTTTCATAGATACCCGCATATTGTAGGTACATGAGAAAATCTTGTCTTCCATCCAGAAGAGCGACCAGTTTTTGTCAACTATAAGATCTGAAATGGTAGAATTAAATGGAAATAGGTGTTTCAATATTTGGGGCAAATCATAGATTGCTTTTGCATTTCTATTACTTTTGGATCATTTAAGATGCTATCCGTATAAATCACTTATTTTTTTCCTGGTATTCATTTTAATTTTATTTAATTATGAAATTCTTTCATGTGTATGAAGAAAACAGTCGATGCCTAATCATTGTTCTTCTCTCTTCACAGCGGAGCTTTCAGGTCTTCTCTTTATCGGGGATGCAATTCTGCAGGTATCCATTTTACCCTTATTTTCTATGTGCAACCGAAACATAAGTTCAGTTCACAACAGGCCACGTGAAACTGCACCTTTCTTTTCCTTGCAGATAAATGGAATTAACGTGAGGAAATGCAGACATGAAGAAGTGGTGAGTTTTCTTTACTTTTTCTTAACACCATAATTTTCCCATGTGCAAATGAGGATTCCCTGCATTGCTCAACACTGTTCAACTTATTTGTTAGGTAGATATGACATCGATCCAGTGTGCTATCAGATTTTCAAATGAACTCTTAATTGCTGTGCGTGTGTGTGTGTTTCATATTAGAAACAGATCTGTGGGATCTGTTTCATCTGCCCAGGATGAAATGTACTTCAAAGAAATACTTTGAGGGTTGCTTTTTATGTTTTTCCAGGTTTCCTATTAATCCCTCCCAGTCAGTGTCCACTAAATATATCTCTAGGTGAAATACATCTCTAACTCTTTGCAAATATTTAAGAGCTTCAAAACAGGGGAGCCTGGATGGCTCAGTTGTTTTAACATCCAACTCTTGATTTCAGCTCAAGTCATGATCTCAAACTCCCTGTTGGACTCTGTGTTGACAGCATGGAGCCCGCTTGAGATTCTCTCTCTCCCTCTCTCTCTGCCCTTCCCTTGCTCGCACTCTCTGTCTCTCTCTCAAAATAAATAAATAATCGTTTTTTAACAAGCTTGTACATGATAGATTTTATGTTTGTAAACTCTTACACAGTAGCAGAGTCAACTGGAAGAGCATATAAAGACTGTGACTGTGTGTGTGTGTTACAGAGACAGAGAGAGGTAGAGAGAGAGAAAGAGAAAGAAAGAGACAAAATTTAGAGGAGCTTAATCTTAAGGTACACTGAATTAGCACTAGGCAGAGAGGTCACCAATTGTGTGTATGTGTGTGTGTGTGTGTGTGTGTGTGTGTGTGTGTGTGTATGTGTGTTTTGTTGTGTTGTGTTCTGTGGTTTTTTACTTATGCATGTATTTTTGGATGTTGGTAAGTATGCAGACATGAAACCCAGGTACTCTAATTCAGTTAGCTTAGGTGGGCCCAGGAATGTGGATTTTTAACGATTGGCCCAACTGTAGATGGCCTGTAAACCACACTTTGGGAGAGGCTGGAAGGTTGAAGGGCTTCTGTTAGGGATGGTGAGAAGACATAAAACGTAATACAAAAGGAAGAGGACAGAGGTAGGCATTGGGAAACATTCGTCAAGGCTGATTAAAAAGTATTCATAGAGCCTTCAATGAATTTCTGTAGCCACTCACAAGGGAAGGGAAAGAGGAGAAATTATGTTTAAAAGTTTATGCTCACGGGTTGTATTTGAATGCATTACTCTTCTGTTAAAAAGCTATTTGGGGGGGCGCCTGGGTGGCTCAGTCGGTTGAGTGCTGACTTCAGCTCAGGTCATGATCTCGCAGTTTGAGTTCAAGCCCCGCGTCGGGCTCTGTGCTGACGGCTCAGAGCCTGGAGCCTGCTTCGGATTCTGTGTCTCCCTCTCTCTCTCTGCCCCTCCCCTAGTAATGCTCCGTCTCTCTCTGTCTCAAAAATAAATAAACATTAAAAAAATAAAATAAAAAGCTATTTGGAGAAAACTGTTCTGATACGTTTGTGTGTTTCAAACCTCAAGGAGGCAACCTTTGCTGTTCTTTGTGAGAAGTCACGGTTCCAAGATTAGTGATGCGGGCGGTTCTCAGGATAACTAAGCAGGGTTTGTTATTTTCATCGCTTGTCTTTGTCTTCTCCAAAATCTTACCGAGGCCACTGTATTCCCACCCCGTGGCAAATGTCCTCTAAAATATAAGTATTTCAAGTCTCGACTTCACTCCAAAGACGTACAGAAAAAGCAGTGTTTCAGAACAGGTTTTAGGCCAATGAGAGCACCGCAGAAAACTCTCTTCTGTTCTGCAGACGCAGAGGCAAATGCTAACTACGGCCATGTAAGCAAATATGTTTTAACTTCGGTCTTTGCTAGAAAATACAAATTGCTTTTAAACTCATTATACAGGGAGCAAAACCAAGTGCATTCTCTTTTAAACCCACATGCTGTTAGACGGGGCCGTGTTGCAATTTGCCCTTCCGAGGCGGGTGGTATGCTTAGACAAGCTGCTCTGTAGCTTTGATTAAACCGGGGAGTGTGGCATGACGGATTAGAATGTGCTCATAATGCCACTTCCTAACGCCCGTTCATTCCGTTTCAAAGAAAAGGAATTGAGGATTGAATTGCAAATTATATGGGCCTCTTCACAATACATACTTGTGGGTTTTTTGAGAGGCTTAACCTTATCAGCTTTGAAAAACAGGCACTAGTATTCTTAAGTTCCAATCTTTCACTTTCCAACAGTGATTAGATGCTTTTGTCTTCATTGCTAATTACCTAAGCAAATAGACTGATACCTCCGTGGAGCTGAGATATTAATTAAATGTTTAAGAATGGACTCGAACGGGCAGAAAAAGGCACAACAGCCTCAGAGGATGTAGATGGTTTTAAAATAGCATACCACTTTCCTTATTCCAAATTGGTGATTCACACAGAGTTCCAAACTCAGAAACAAACTGAGTAGGTGTGGCAGTATGGTGTGGGCGTGCAGAACTTTCCTTTTATTCATCTGCATTACTCATTGACATTGCTAGAAATTTTGTATCTGGTCCCTGATTAGCTTCACTCTTGGGATGCCTTCAACAGTATAGCTGTAACTTCTGTGTTGGAGTCATGTCGACTGCCTGTGTTTTGATCTATGCAGAAGGGGAATCCCACTGTGGGCACTGTGGCCACCCAGGAGGACCTTTAAGGATTTCTTTAGCCAAATGCCTAGAATCAGATCACTGCAGCATTTGTCTATCTGTTTCTCATGTCGCTAGTCTGGGCATACAAGAAGTCAATTCAGGGCTGGCCCCACAACATGCAAGGCATTTCTCTGGCTAGAAGTTAGCTGAAGAAGAGACGCTTCCAAAGTTTCCACATTAAGATTAGCACATGTGCCGTATCAGAACAGTTTCTCCAAAGTGCTCCAGTTTCTCCAAGTGCTGCTTGGCATGTGACATGGTGGTAAGGTGGCAGGGTCCATTATAGACGGCTTTCACACTCACAAACAATTGTATGCAAAATCCTTACACTGCAATTTCAGGCAAATGAATGTACTAGTTCTGTTCCTCTCTTACTAATCTTTAAAAAAAAACAACTAACAACTACTTTTATAAAGATCGAATGGGAATAGTGTATGTGAAACTGCTAGCACATATGTGGCAAGTAAGACAAATGATGTATTATTTTATGCCATCAAATAATATCGCTTCACATGGTGGCATTTTTTTCCCTCTACGCCTCCCAGTAGTTACTGCTGTGTCCGGGTTGGGCAGTGTCTTGTTGAGATTCACGCTGGGCCCTGAGAGGCTCCCGTATGGAGAGGCGGCTAATGCATGCTGGCCTGCATCCCAAGCTCCTTCCACCATGTGCACTTAGTCAGTGGAGTGGGCACCCATGCCTGCAGGGGCAGAGCTGTTTGAAAATGAGGGCTCCTTGTTCATCGTAGCAGGTGTCTCTTCGTATTTTCTATGTGAATGTGTTTTGTAGCCCATGAGTTATGCTCCCAAAACACCAAAAGTTCCTAAATGTACCAATTCTTTTTTTTTATTTTTCCCTTATTGTTTATTTATTTTGAGAGAGAGAGAGAGAGAGAAGGAGAGAGAGTGACAGTGTGCAAGCAGCAGAAGGGGCAGAGAGAGAGGGAGACACAGAATCAGAAGCAGGTTCCAGGCTCTGAGCTATCAGCACAGGGCCCAAAGTGGGGCTTGAATTCACAAACCGTGAGATCATGACCTGAGCTGAAGTTGGCCGCCACCAAGTGAGCCACCCAGTGCCCTCCCCAATTCATTTTTCAAAGAAACCCATATCTATTGCCACTGTTGATAAAGATTAACTCTATTTTTTTACCTTATCATTGAAACATAAACACATTAAGTTGATTGTCGTCTATCTATCTAACTTTGACTAACTGGTACACTGATCTCAGATCAAAATCTGAGTATCATCTATATGAAATACACTGAGATGGAGTCCTTTGATGTGACAAGAAAGAATATATAAATAACTTTGTTCGTCTCCATTTATTACTATATAAACATCATTTCTGTAGAGTTTAATAATTGAGAGAGTGAAAAAATTAGCAGAAAAGGGCATGTTGATTTATCTATGGTCTTCAAAATGTAACCGTAGGATCTGTTTATGCTCATGAGAAATAAAAGGAAATAAGGTCTATGTAGAGAAAAAAATGCATCTTGAGTCTACAATCAAGATACTTGAAAATGAGAATTTATTAGTGTGATTGAAATTTCCACCTAATAAGACTTTTAAAACAGAATAGCTCATCACTAGGTGAAGCAGAATGGATGGATAGATGATTCCAGAGATTTCTTTCTAAAATATTTCTGTTTTCATGTTTGAGATTTATGGATTCTAAAAACGAGGCTTGTTTGCCTTTTGTTTTCATGGTTTGTTGATAGAAAATATTAGATAATTAGAAATGCAAATAACTAATTTGTTCTGAATTTTTAATTTTAAAACAAACTCTAAAAAAACTTATACCTCATATAAGAGCAGAATGGGTATCTCAAATTATGTCAGTTAAAATCATATATTCATGCCATAAAAACAAATTTTGATAAAACTATGTAAAATGTTCTTTAATAACATTTTAATTATTATGAAATGCTTAAATTAGTTCAAAGTTTCCATTGGAATGAAAAGAATATGTTCTTTTTTTTAGCTTAGATTAATCAGAAAATACTTTACAAGGGCTATATCCTATCTGAAAATAAGTCATTAATTTATATATTGAAACAGTTTAGGAAGTTTTATGAGTTACCAAGGAACATATTTAGGATGTGATTTGGGAACACACATCATTTTACATCTTGGCAAAAGATTAAAATGTCACAGAGTTGCAAATCATGTCTTACCTAACCGCTAATAATTCTAAATTTGTTCTCAGTTTGGAAATAGGTATTGAGATCTAACTGATTACTATTTTCCTTAAGAATTCTAACTATAGCATACTCTTTTTCTTTAAATTAACTACTACCAAAGAAATCCAGACATTAAATAATTACACTTTTAATATTTCTCACTAGTTTTGGAAGTATTAAATGCAAAGACAAAAATGTGCAAAGTATTGTTTATGATATCTCTGATTTTGGAAATAAAGTATCTAGAACTTGCCTTATCTACGTACCTAGCTTTTTATTAATACTTTTAGGCCTTCCTTCTCCGCTGAACCCACAGGCCTGTCCCCTCATTAGGTATGAATATTAATAGCACAGCCCACACTTTAATTAAATGCATGCTCTTCACTCCCGGCTACTGATTCTCATCAAATCCTTATTTGCTGTCTAGCATAGCTCAAAGACCCAACTTTGCAACTCCCTTAATAATGAAACAAAGGCAAGCCTGGTAAACCAATGCCTTAGTGGAGCCCCAGTCAATTTTTATCTAGAGGAATGGACACAGAGAATACACAGCAGCAGGCAAGGGGGAACATGTCGTACCTGAGGACAAGGTGACGGGTAAGGTAGAAACAGGCATGTTGATATCCGATACTCCTCACCCCCGGCAAAAACTTCTCAGTCACTCCTGCTCCCCAGGTTAGAACACGACGAGGGGACATATATGTCTTATCGATTACACACTCTTCACAAAATGGACTTATTTTATTTGAAGTGATAAATATTGATATATTTTTGATAAATGATTGAAGTGAAAGGCAAGGAGAAGAAAGTGTAAGAGAATGGAAGTGTCAAGCTCTAAGTTAAAAATTGTGTTACAGACACTTTTCAGCTATGTGCTGTGCCTCAAGTTCCTAAGTCTGCCCTCGTCTTGTGGTCTACAAGGCGGGGAGTGTGAAACAGAGCAGTCTTAGTATCTTTTTCAGCTAACGTGTTTGATAGTTTTATTGAACACACACCTCTGGCGAACCTGGGGAACGCTACGATACCGACGGCAAATTGCAGTGGGTCTGACTAGGGTCCTTCGTTGATGATGCCGTATTAATATGTTCCTGTCACTTGTAACAAATGCATACACTGGTGCCAGATCTCAGTCATACAGGACACTCTGTGTGAGAGAAGATGCGGAAGGAACTTTCTGCACAATTTTTCTGTAAAGCTTAAAGCATTCTAAACAGTAACTGAATAAAAAGAACAAAAAGAACCTCTCCATGCACTCTTTCATGAATGAGCGGGTATATGCCAAAACCGTGTGTGTGTGTCCGTGTGTGTGTGTAAATGGTGGAAATCAAGAAGTGATACTGAGAGCTATCATAGTTAGATTAGTTTTGTTTTGTTTTGTTTTGTTTTCCCTTTTGGACACCCATAAGTCCTGTGGATTCAGTCTGTGTCCCTGGGAGAGAACTCATTAGGGGAAAACAAACCTGAAGAAAAATGTTTTGGAGAAAATGCCTCTAAAATACCAGGGTACACAGAATGATGCCTTGTAGCCTCTAAGAAATGTCTGTGAGAACACTCGCTACCACTCCATGATGAAGGGACTGGTATCTGGTGGAGGCAGCTGCCGTGTCCCCAGAAGCAGTAATGCTTGTCAACTTATGCCATACGTAAGAGAATCTAACAGAGATGGTCAGAGAATAAGAAAGAGAGATGGAGAACTGGACACATGGAAGGACTAATTTCTTGGAAACACGCAGACTCATCAGGGGTCAGATGATTTTTTTATGCAGGTTGATATTCAGCAATTATAAGGGGGGCTAAAAAAATAATTGCTTTCATCGTTCACTCTTAAAGTGGGTAGTTCTCATTGTGAAGGAGCTATAGCAGGAATCCTCCAGGTCATGAAAACTTGTGGTTCTGCAGTAGCGTTAAACCTTCTAGAAATCACGTCTACACCGGGGCTGTACTGGAAAGCCTTCCGGGAGGCTTCTGGGGGTGTATATTCTGAGGTAGTTCTGGGACGTGCCCGGATGCTGCAAACTCCCACTGAAGGTAGCATGGGCAGTATTCTCTCTGCATCAGGGATCCGGGGATCAGAAAGGGAAAACCCAACATCTAGTTAAAGATCCGAAGATCTGTGGTCACCCAGATATTTGGGGTATTCTAAGACAGGAAGATATCCTATTATATGTGTGTTTATTCTTAAGAATGTCTGGGAGCCCTAAAACAGCCACTATAGAATTTGCCATAGAAACTGTCCTACCTTTATTCAGTAGTTCCGATGTTGTGTATATAAACAAACTCCTAGTAACTTCCTCTGGTTCCCAGTTTTGGATATTGAAATAGTATAGAAAAAAGCATATTTGATACTTTCAGGATTATCTATTGAAAGACAAATCAAAGGCCTTCTCCTCTGGTCTGAATGCCTGTGTCTTCCCAGAATTCATATGTTGAATAATAATGCCTCCTAGCACTGGGAGGTGTTCCGTTCACCAGATGGGATTAGTGACCTCATAAAAGAGGCCCTACAGAGCCAGCTACCCACTTCTGCCTTGTGAGAATACAAGTCTACACCCCTAAAGAGGGCCCTCACCCAGCAATGCTGGCGTACCAACCTCAGACTTCTCCAGGTTGTAAGAAATAAACTCCTTATGTTTGGAAGCTACCCAGTCTGTGGTGTCAGCTGGAACCAAGACACCTTCTCCTATGTGCAGTCTGAAGCAAGTCTTAAGCAACTGCAGAGATTTGGGGCTAAAAGGGATGTTTTTAATTTTTTTCCCTCCTGCAACTCCATTTGATGACGATAAACAGTCATTGATAATTTTTTTTTTTGAAAATAAAGAGCAGATTTTCGCTTCAGCAGAAACTGTCGTAGGAAGTCTGAGAAAGCTGAAGCAAAGCCCATGGCCAGCAGACACTCACATTACAGAAGTCATATAGGAGTCAGAGCAAGCAGGGTATTATAGCCAAGAACCGGAGATTGAATCAGAATTCAGCAAAAGTGAGTACTTGGCCCCAGGCACAGCAGAGCGCGTGGCGGAAGTTCTGCACTCCAGTGAAGTGAGGTAGATACCGGGACAGCAAGCTTCTCTGCCTCCTCCTCCTTTTAACTCTCAGGACACTGGCAGCTAGGTGTTGTTTGTTTGTTTGTTTGTTTGTCCTTTTTTTTTTTTTTTTTAACCGCTAAGGGGGAAGGTGAAGTTCAGAGTGAAATTGATCTAAAAGAAATAACCCACAGATAGTACATTTGGACTCTCCCACTGCAGGCTGATTCCCACTAATAACTCCACAATACAGGCCAGTAGTGGATTTAACCATGCATACTCTACGCAAAGCTATCGACTCACTTTTCAGTGCCTCACTTCTAAATGTTGACTGACACCCTCAGTTGGTTAAGTGTCCGACTTCGGCTCAGGTCACGATCTCACGGTCTGTGAGTTCAAGCCCCGCGTCGGGCTCTGTGCTGACGGCTCAGAGCCTGGAGCCTGCTTCAGATTCTGTATCTCCCTCTCTCTGCCCTTCCCTTGCTCACACTCTGTTTCTATGTCTCTCAAAAAAAAAAATAATAATAAAAATGCTAAAAAAATTTAAAAAATATATAAATCCTATCATTAAATGTGGACTGACACCAAAGGATCACCGATATTTGAAGAAAATCATCCACATCAAAGACAACAACTAAAGCAGAGGGAGAAAAAAAATTGAAAGAAACAGACAACACAGGGGCCAAGAAAAAAAGCTAGAGGGCTCAATACTGTATAATATTTTCAGAGAAGAGGCAGAGACTACTATATAATTTTTAGAGCCATCATTATATATAAAAGGAACATGTTGAAAAAAAAAGATATCAAAACTTTGATAAAATATTGAAAAAAACTATAGAATGTAGGAGTATTACAAAGTAAAGTTGGGAAATGGTCAAAATGGAATAAAATAACAAATAAGTATGCAGTAAGACAGAAAAAATATTAGAGATATTCTCTTCAGGAATTTGAACATCAGAAAAATACAATTTTCAGAAAGAAAATACATAGAATAAAGGGATCGGTGTTATCGAAGGAACAACGCGAGAAAAGTATCTAGATTTGATGTATATACTTTCAAATATAAACGAAATGCCAAGCAAAAGGATAAGAAAAAAGAAAAAGTCATGTCTATATATCTATGCTTCCTATGAAGTGGCATAATGATTTTAGTTTGCATTTCCCTAATGACTGAGAATATTGAACATATTTTTATATGTTTGCCATATTCCTATATATTTTGATTAGTTGGGTTACTTGACTGATTTTGAAGAGTTTGTTTATTTTATGTATTCTGGTCAAATATATAATTTGCAAATATTTTTCCCAGTCTTAGCATATTTCATAAATTTCTTAATTGTGTCTTTTGAATTCTAAAGTTTTTGACCGTCATGAAGTTCAGCTTATGGATATTTTAATTTTATCACTGCAACGCAGCTTTTGCTGTCCTATCGAATACTAAGGCTATGAAGATTTGTTGCTTTGTTTTCTTCTGAGAATTTCATAGTCTTAAGTATTACATTTAAGTCTATGTCCAGGTTGGAGTTAATGTTTATATATCATGTGAGATCAGGTCACGCGAGTATCCAGGTCATGTGGGTCACTTTTAACAAATGTGCCAGTATCACTTGCTTCGGCACTTTTGTTAAAAATGAATTGTGGGGGCGCCTGGGTGGCTCAGTCGGTTAAGTGGCCGACTTCAGCTCAGGTCATGATCTCATGGTCTGTGAGTTCGAGCCCCACATCGGGCTCTGTGCTGATGGCTCATCAGAGCCTGGAGCCTGCTTCAGATTCTGTATCTCCCTCTCTCTCTGCCCTTCCCCTGCTCACGCTCTGTCTCTATGTCTCTCTAAAATAAATAAACGTTAAAAAAAAAATGAATTGTGCTCAGTGTAAGAGTTTATTTCTAGGTATGTAATTATGTTCCATTAGTCTGTTTGTGCATGCAGATGCCAATATCACGCCATTGATAACTTTGCAGTAAGTTTTGCAATTGAAAATTTTAAGTTCTCAAATATTATTGTTTTTATATATTTTTTATTTTTAATTTTTCAATATTCGATTTTTTAAATACTTTTTTTAAATTTTTTTTACTGTTTATTTATTTTTGAGACAGAGAGAGACAGAGCATGAGTGGGGGAGGGGCAGAGAGAGAGGGAGACACAGAATCTGAAGCAGGCTCCAGGCTCTGAGCTGTCAGCACAGAGCCCGACGCAGGGCTCGAACTCACAGACTGCGAGATCATGACCTGAGCCGAAGTTGGACACTCAACCGACTGACCCACCCAGGCGCCCTTAAATACTTTTTTAATGTTTATTCATTTTTGACTGAGACCTTGCACTAGTGGGGGAGGGGCAGATAGAGAGGAAGACACAGATTCCAAAGCAGGCTCCAGGCTTTGAGATGGCAGCACAGAGCCAGATGCGGGTCTAGAACTCACAAACCACGAGATCATGACCTGCGCCAAAGTCAGACACTTAACCGACAGAGCCACCCAGGTGCCCCTTCAATATTTGATTTTTAAATAAACTGTTTATGTTACAACAGTTTTAGATTGACAGAAAATTTTTAAAAATAGTATTGAGTGTTGTAATATCTTCTACAGCCAGTTTTTCCTATTTTTATCCTCTTACATTATTTTAATACATTTCTGACAGTTAATAATACCAATATTTATACACTGTTATTAATGAAAGTCAGATTTCCTTAGTCTTTGCCTTTGACAGACCTTGTCTGTCTCCAGATCCCCTCCAGAACACTCATTGCATTTAGTCGTGTGTCTTCTTAGGTTCCTCTTGGCTCTAATATTTTCTAGGACTCCTTATTTTGATAATCTTAACAGCTTTGAAGAGTACGGGTGAGATATCTTGTGGAATGTACCTCAGGAGGTTTTTTCTAATGGATTTATTGTGATTAGACTGGTTCCTGTGTGCTGGGGAGGGAAGACCTTAAAGCAGAGTGCATTTTTGTCATATCATATCAAGTGGACATACTATCAACATGACCTTATTATGTCGCTTGATCGCCCCGCTGACATAGAGCTTGTCAAGTTTCTCCATTCTAAAGTTACTTTTCGTTTTCTTTCCATACTGTGCTCTTTGGAAGGAGGACGTCGTGCAGAGCCCACACTTAAGCATTGTAGAATATGCTTTACCTCCACAATGGCGGGCTGTGTACTTACATACTTTGGGATTCTGCTACATGGGAGACGTGTCTATACATCGTAGTTTATTTGTTTATTCAATCCTATTGATTGTTCAGTATAGACTTGTGGATGTTTCTTTTATACTTTGGATTATAAGCCAATTCTACTTTTTTTTTTTTTTTTTTTTCCGCAAGTTGTTCTAGCATTGGCCCTTGGGACCTCTTACAGGTGGTCTCAGTGTGGCTTTGAAATACTCCCTCCAATTTCCTTTTTAGCACTTCCTCTTTTTTGGTACTAACATATGTTTCAGTCTCATCTTGTGTATGTTCTGCCAATCCGAGAATTAGCCGTTACCCCTAGAGGTCCTGGTTCCCTTGATTAGAGAATGCATTAGAAACCAAAATCTGAGTCCCAGGTGTGCTCATTGCTGCTGGAGTGAAGTGCCTTCCACATCTTCTCAGCTGCTGGAACAAGTAAACATGTGTGTGTGTACAGACTTGTTCATATGCACAAACGCAGTCACACTCATTTCTATGTATAACCATTAGTGTCTGTGTCAACCAGAACGTGAATTGAGGTGGCTGCCTCCAACATAATCCAGCATCGAGTGGGTCATTCTAGTCTCCTCTCTTGCTTTTCTATAGCATCCTCTGTCAGGTGGCTGTATCATCTGTCATCCACTTGGTTAATTGTTCAAGCCCAGTACAGATGTGTGGCAGTATCAGAATTGTTAACTCATTCCCCAGTGGGAAACACTTTATTAAGCGAGTCGAGAGTTTATGTACAGTTCGTCCCCCCCCCCCATTAGCTGTAAAGATTTTATTCATTTCCAAAGTTAGAGAAGTCAGTCCCACTAACCCAATTCTTTCAGCGAGGTTGTTTCAAACATTCATAATACAATTAGACTCTCGTCACATTATGCATTACACCGTGATATCCCCCGATCTCCTAAATGATTAAAAAAAAAAAAAAAGATCTGTACACATTAAGTTTCTCTCAGTTTTTGGCTGTAAATTCTACTGGTTTCGACAAGTGCAGAGTACCATGATTCACCATTAAGATACCATACAAGATGATCTCAATTTCCAGAAAATTCCTCTTCCGCTCTTCCTTTCCTACTCAGACATCGTGCACACTCCGGGATTCTCTGGAAAGGACTGTTTCACTGTCCATGTAGTTTTGCCTTTACCAGAAAATTGTATAATCGGAATCCTGGGGAATATAGCCTTTTCGGGTTGGTTTGTTGCCTTCAGCTAAGTACATTTAAAAATAATCCATGTCTTTTCACAGCTTGATAGTTCATTTCTTTTTGAACACTGAATAATATTCCATTGTGCATATAATGGACTAGTAAGCAATACACTACAGTTTATTTATCCATTCACCTATTGAAGGACATCATGCTTGCTTCCAGTTCTTGGTGATTATGAATAAAGCTGCTAGAAAGTTTTGCAGGCAGGTCTTTGTGTGGACATATTCAAAATAATCGATTGTAGCCTAGGACTACAATTGCTGCTTACATGGTAAGGCTATACTTAGTTTGTAAGAACCTGCCAAACTGTCTTCCAAAAGGGCTCCGCCATTTTGTACATATACCAGGAATGAAGGACTGTTGCTATCGATCTATATTCTTATCAGTGATTGGAATTGTCAGTTTTTTGTTTATAAACTATGTTGGCAGGTGTGTAGTAGTATCTCATGGCTGTTTTAATTTACAGTTCTTTAATGACAAATGTTGAGCAATTTTTCATATACTTATTTGCCTTCTTTATATTCCTTTGGTGATGTCTGTTTGCATGTTTTTTTTTTTCACTTTTTAAATGAGTTGTGAATTTTCGTATTGTTGAGAGTTAAGTTTTTTTGTAGGTATTGGAGATAGATGTATATATCGGATACAGCATCAAATATATATGTGTTTTTTTCCAAACAAATGCTTTAGAAATATTTTCTACCTGTTTGTGTTTGGGTTGCCATTTCCTTTTCTTAAATGTATATTTTTCAGAACAGGGGTTTATCATTCGAATAAAGTCTAATGCATTAATTTTTTTCTTTCATGAATTGTGCATGTGGTGGTGCATTTAAAAACTCATCGCCAAAACTAAGGTCATTGGTTATGTCATTTGCTTTCTTCTGACCATTTTATAGTATTAGATTTTACACTTAGTTCTATGTTTCATTTAGAATTAATTTATGTGAAAGGGATAAGGTCTGCTTCTAAGTTATTATTACTATTATTTTTGCATATGGATTTTTATTTTCTAGCACATTTGTCAAAAAGACTATGAATTTCCATTGCATTGCCTTTGCTCCTTTGTTGATCAGTTGACTATATTTGTGTGAGGCTATTTCTGGTCTTCCTATTCTCTTCTCTTAATAAATATGTGTGTTCTTTTACCAATAGAATGCTGCCTTGATTACTGCAGCTTGTGGTAAGTCTTGAAATCAGGAAGAGCATGCCCACTAACTTTGTTCTTCCTCAGTATTCTTTTGGCTCTTCTAAGTCTTGCTTTTCTTTTCTTTCCTTTTTTTAAGGATTTTAATTAGTTATCAGTACTGTAGTTTATTTTTTTCTTTCTTTTTTAATACAATTTATTGTCAAGTTGGCTAACATACAGTGTATACAGGGCACTCTTGGCTTCAGGAGTAGATTCCCATGATTCATTGCTTATATACAACACCCAGTGTTCATCCCTGTAAGTGCCCTTGCTTTTCCATATAGTCTTTAGAATCACTTTAATTTTTTAAAGTTTTTATTTAAATTCCACTTACAGTGTAATATTAGTTTCAGGTGTACAATACAGTGATACAACACCTGGTGCTTATCACAAGTGCACTCCTTAATCCCCATCACCTATTTAACCAGCCCCATCACCCACCTCCCCTCTGGTAACCATCAGTTGTTTTCTGTAACTAAGTGTCTGTTTCTTGGTTTGCCCCTCTGTCTTTTTTCCATTTGCTTATTTGTTTTGTTTCTTAAATTTGTAATTTAATAAGTTCAAATCATATGGTATTTGTCTTTCTCTGGCTTGTTTCACTTAGCATAATACTCTCTAGCTCCATACATGTTGTTGGAAATGGCAAGATTTCATTCATTTTTTATGGGTGAGTAATATTCCATTCTGTGTGTGTGTGTGTGTGTGTGTGTGTGTGTGTGTGTGTGTGTGTGTGTGTATACACCACACCTTCCTTATCCATTTATCACTCGATGGATATGTGGACTGCTTCCACGATTTGGCTATCTAGATAATGCTGCGATCAACACTGAGGTGCATGTATCCCTTTGAATTAGGATTTTTGTATTTTTGGGGTAAATACTTAGTAGTGCATTTGCTGGATCATAAGATAGTTCTATTTTTAACTTTTGGAGAAACATAACATTGTGGTCAGAAAAGGCAAATGGTATGATTTCTGTCTTTTTTTTATTTGTTGAGATGTGTTTTGTGTTCTAATGTGTGATCTACTCCGGAGAATGTCCCATGCACATTTGAAAAGAATGTGTATTCTGCAGTTTTAAAATGGAATGTTCTCAATGTATCTCTTAAGTCCAGATATCTACAATATAGCCTTTAGGTTTTTGATGGTGGTTACATTATATTGATCAATTTAGGAAAATCAACATCTAAGCAATATTGAGTCTTTATAATCCACAAGCATGAATTATCTTTGCTCTATCCTCATGGTTTTGTAGTTTTGCTCATATAAATTCTCTATATATTTTGTTAGATTTAAACCTAAGTATTTCAGATCTTTAGTGTTATAGTCAAAGGTATCGCTTCTATAACTTCACAGTTCAATTGATTGTCACTGGCAAATGGCAAAGCAATTAACTTTTGTATATTAAATGTCAATTTCATCTTATTTTATTGCTTTATCAGTTTCAGGATTATGTTGTTGTTATTATTGACTTTGATGGAGTCTTTGGGATTTTCTACACAGATACTTTCTGTGAATAACGGTGGCTTTATTTCCTTCCTTCCAATATATGTATTTCTTTTTTGCACCAGCCTGGACTTTCAGTATGATTTGAATAGACATAGTGGAGAAAATATGTCCTTCCTTTGTTTCTGGTCTCATTGGGAAGGAGCCCAGTTTCTCACCATTAAATATCATGTTAGGTATGTGTTTTTTATAGATGTTCTTCATCAAGTTGAGGAAGTTTTCCTATTTTCTTACTTTGCTGAGAATTTTAATCATTGGAAATATGTTGGGTTCTTTCAAGTGTATTTTCTGCATCAGTGGATATGACCGTTCTGTTTCTGTTCTTTGTCTTTTGATGTGGTGGATGACGCTGATTGAATTAAAATGTTGAATCATTTATACTTACCTGGAATAAAACCAATTTGGTGTGGTATATAATCCATCTTATAGATGGTTGAGTTTTATGTGCTAATAATTTTTTGGAGATCATTGTACTCATGAGATATATTGGTCTTAATTTTCTTTGTCTATAATGCTTTTCAAAATTGTTTTTGATATTAAGTTAATGTCTGGCATTGAAGAATACTTTAGGAAATGGTTCCCTTGTCTCTATATTCCAAACAAGATTATGGAGGATTGGTATCATTTCTTCATTAAATATGTGATAGAACTCAACAAGGAAGATTTTTATCTCTTATCCTTTATTGTTATGTTCTTAGTATTGGTTCAATTACTTTAATATATATATATATATATATATATATATATATATATATATATATATATATGTAGTCATTTCAGAACTCCTATTTTTCCTTCTATGAGTTTTAGTGGTTGCATGTGTGTCTACTAAAGAATTGATCCATATTTTCTAAGTAATCAAAATTGTGGGCATAGAGTTTTTCAAGGTATTCCATTATTAAACTTTTGTTTTAATATCCATGGAATCAATAGAGATGACCCCTTTTTCATTTCTGATATTGGTTATTTGTATCTTGTCTATTTATTGGTTAGTTTGGTTAGAGGTTTATCAATTTAATCAACCATTGTTCAAATTTATTTAATCATTGTTCGTATTTCAAAGAACGAGTGTTTTGTTTCATTGATTTTTCTCTGTTGCTTTTGTTTGTTTGTTTTCCATTTCATTGATTTCCTCTGTAATTTTTATTGTTTGTTTTCTTCTTTGTGCATTATGCTTTTTTTGCTCTACTTTTTGTAGTTCCTTTAGTGGAAGCTTATATCATTGATTTTAATCTCCTATATTAATATATGCCCTTGATGGTATAAATTTCTCTCTAAGCATTCCTCTCATTGCATTTCATAAATTTTGAAAAGTTGTATTTCTTTTTTTTTTGAGTTCAAAATATTTTTAAATTTCTCTTCAGGCTTTTTATTTGACTATGTGTTATATAGAGAGGTATTGTTTTATCTTCAAATATTTGGGGAATTTTTCAGCTCTTTTTCTGTTAGCGACTCCCACTTTAAAGTCCTTGTTGCCTGGGGGAAATTGTTTGTATGATTTCTATTCTTTCAAGTTTGTTAAGTTTTGTTTTCTGAACTAGATTCTGATCTGTCTTTATGAATTTCCCATGTGAGCTTGGGAAAAATATGCATTTTACTATTGGAGGATGAAGTATTCTGTAAAAGTCTATGGTATCAATTAGAATGATAGTGTTGTTTACTTCAACTATATCACTACCTGCTTGAATTCTTAACTCTTGAAAGAGTACTGTTGAAGTCTACAACCATCATAATGGAGATATCTATTTCTTCTTTCAATTTTATCAGTACTTACTTCAATATTTTGATATTCTATTGTTAGGTGTTATCAACGTGCATTTTTTCTCTAACCCTTTACCTTAAAGGTTGGTTATCAATATCTTTATATTAAAAATATTTTTGTAGAATTTAGACTTAGATATTTAATATTCCCTTGACAATCTCTGTTTTAATGGATATATTTAGATCATTCAAATATAAAATGATTTTTGATAAAACTGAATTAATATCCACCATATTTATAACTCTTTTCTATTTGTCGAACATTTGTTCCGTTTCTGCCCCCTTCCACTCCAATTATATTTTTACTTCCTTGGTTAAATTAAGCTTTTTATATGAGTCCATCACACCTCTTCTCACATTTTATTAATTATACTTTAAAAACAATTTATGTTTGCCTTAGAGTTTCCAATAAACATTTTTAATTAATCTCCATGCACTTTCAAATAACCCCATTCTGTTTTGTTCATAATTCAAGTACCTTTTAACAGAATATTCCTAATTCATCCCTCTCATCTGTTATTACATTGCCGTCATTCATATTAGTTGTCTATACCCTTTAAGAAACCCATACATTGTTACTATTACTTTTTCTTATGTTGATATGAGTTCCTGAAATATTATTTTTCTTATCCCTATAGAAATTCATGTACCTTTTTTTTTGGATATCAAACCTTCTTATAAGACATTCTCTATATGTATATGATGAAGACTTTATTTCTGGGTAAGATACTTCCCTCATGTCGTAGACTCTAAGTATAAAGTTCTCTCTTGGCCAGTGAAGAGTGAACACAGGATGAAAATAGGAGAGAGATGGCTGATGTCCGGGGAAAGACAAGAACCTCGAATAAGGGTCCTTCCCCTGTATTTATTAAGATCATAAGGCTTACAGACGCGGTGGCAGTGCACAAAGAGACAATGAATCTGGGAACATTAATTCATGGGCATGAGGTAAAAGGGGGTTTTGAAGATATACGGTGTTTGGGGTTTGGGTCAATATAAAACAAAACACTGGCGCCGGGCAGATGGGCAGATGGGCAGATGGGCAGATGGTTGTTAATGGCAGACAGGAGGCACCGTGTCTGTTTATCTTAGCTAGCCTAGAGAATGAGACAGATAGGGGAAACAACCTCAAGGTTGACAAGGCACGTTTTCTTTTGCCAACCATCTCCACTCTGGGCTGCTTCGCCTGCAGCACAGCTGTCTATAGCCCAATTTACCTGCTTATATAACTTGGTCCTTCCCTCCCATGAAAGCAGTTTTCTGCTATAGTACTAAACGGGGCGGGGGGGGCACGTTGCCCTGAATGCCTAATCTTGCTTACCTCATATACCTTTGTATTGGGTGCCTTTGCACCACTCTCTATTCTGGGGACTTTGCCTCTCCCTCTCTATTCTGGGGGCTTTGTACCCCCTCTCTATTCTGGAGTGACTTTGCACCTCCCTATATTTTGTGCCTTTGCACTTCCCTATTCTGTGGTGCCAATCTTATTTACCCAAACTTGGATGAGAGCATCCCATGGCTTTGTACTTCTTTATGCATCGTGAACCCATTGGTGTAAGCCTGGGAGATTCCTAAGATACTTCTCCACACCCTCACTCTCTGGCTTATTTCAGGATTTCTTCTTTGTCTTTGATTTTCTGCAGTTTGAGTTCTTGCAGTAAGTAAGCGAGAAATATAACATATCCACACAAATATATATATGAATGCTCATTGCAGCATAATTCATAATATATAGAAAGGAGAAACAACACATCAACTTATGAATGGATGAATGAAATGTGATATATCCACATGAAGGCATGTTATGTGACAAGAAAAAGGATACTTATGGATGAATCCTGAAAGCGTATTAAGTAAAGGAAACTAGTCACAAAAGACCACACATTGTATGATCTCATTTATATGAAATATCAAGAAAAGGAAATCCATAGAGACAAAAAGTAGGTTTGTGATTGCCTAGGCTAGGGACAGGGGTGATAACAAGTGAATGTTAATGGGTAACACTGTTTCTTTTTAGGTTGGGCAAATGTTCTAAAGTTAAATAGTGGTCATCAGTATACAATTCCATGTAAATACTAAACACCACTGCATTGGATATTTTAACTATGTGATTTTCATGGTCTATAAATAATTTATCAATGATGTTATTAGATAAAAAAGAAAATCCATTTGTAGAAATCATTGAGTATGGATTAAAGTTATTTTAATTTTTACTTGATGTAATATTTTCACTTAAGTTTTGTGGTAAAATAAAAGGCAAATACAGAAAACCACCTAAAATAAATACATATCTTAGTAATTATTATAAAACAAATAACCTTTAAATTATTAAGAAATAGGATCTGGCCGCCACTCAGAAGCCCCACTGTGTATTCCATCTTAAGCATACGCTTCCAATAACTGCTAGCTTAAATTTTATATTCACATCACTTACTTGGGTTATTTGTATTCAATTCCTACGCAATATTATTTAGTTTTGTCTATTTTTAAGACCTTGCTGTTTAGTTTTAATCTCCAGACTTTCGCCGGAGTCCTCATCTGAAATTTTGTTTTATTATTCATTGATAATGGGATAGATATTTTAGACAATGATTTTATACCATCTCTTTCCCTTATGTTCTGGAAATATATCACAACTGTAGGTGTAGTTATAGTTTAATTAAACCTTTTATTTCGAGGTAAGTGTAGAGCCACACGAGTTATAATACAAACTACAGAGAGATCAGGTGTACACTTTACTCCGTTTCTTCTAAGCATAACAACTTGCAAAACTTTGTACCATATCACAACCAGTATGTTGACACTCATGTAGTCAAGACAGAGTACATCCCCATCACCGAGGGGACCTGCATTTTACCCATTTACAGCCATGCCTACCTTCCTCTCCCCTCACTCCTGAACACCTGGTAACAACTAATCTGCTTTCCATTTTTATAATTCTGCCATTTCGGGAATGTTGCATAAGTGGGATCATAAAGTCTAACCTTTTGGAAGTTGCTTTTTTCTCCCAGTGGCTTTCTCTGGAGATTCATCCAGGGCCTGAAGATGTATGTTCATACGAAACCCATGCATAAATCTTTATAGCAGATATATTACTGAGTGCCCCAAAGTGGAAAAACCCAGATATTTTTTGATGGCACTGCTTAAATTATAGTGCATATCAACTATAGCCTAGTACTCAGAAAATGCTTGCACATGACTTCAACATCTTCTCAGGGACTCTAGAAATACTCGTATCAGTGTAATATAACAGGCAGATGCTTGTCATTTTTACTTAATGAACATCAATGTTCGACCTCTTTTCACCTTTTTTTTTTAATTTTTAAAATTATTCAAATATTTAGCACAGTCAGATTTTCTGAATTAAAAGAAAAATAAGTGAAAAAACACTGTGAACAAATCTGTTAACTTACTGAGCACTACCTGGCAATAATTTTTTAAAAAATAGTTTAGTTATTTATTTTGAGAAAAAGAGAGAGAGAAAATGGAGAAGGGCAGAAAGAGAGGGAATAAGAATTTCAAGCAGGCTCCACAGTGCAGAGCCTGAGCGGGACTTGAACCCATGTAAGTGAGATCATGACCCGCCCCAAAACCAAGAGTCAGATGCTTAACCGATTGAGCCACACAGGCACCTCTAGTTGGCAATACTTCCTAATGGAATTTGGCCAGGGTGATTTTTGATGGTTTAAAGATTTAAAAGGTAAATCCTAGGAAAGTGGTTCAGATTAAACAAATGTTTCTATTATTTGTTTTCTGATTATTCAAAAGTCTGTAAATAAGTAATAAAACAATACAAGAAATTAAAATAAAAATAGAAAAGTTTTTCGTCTATCGATGCATTTTATATAATTTATAGATATACATTATATATATTCATTTTCTATATGTTATATATGTATTATATATTCATATATGTATATATGTATATATATAGTAGTTATAATATGTATATATATATTATGTATGTGTATATATATAGTATGTATATACATACATAGTAGTTACACTACACGCTTATCCCGCAATAGAATGATGTTATTTTGTCTTTAACACAAGCCTCCTTGCTGAGTCTGAGCCTGGCTGAGCAAAAATACAGAGATTTATTAAATTTTCCATTTTACTCTTTTGAAACGTTTACTGGGAAGGATGGAAAACAAAATATCAGACAATTATTCTTTTGTTCATTAGAAATGTTTTCAGAGAGATATTGTGTAGGGATGGGGTAAATGATATATTTGCTTGAAATTTATATTTACTGGTTTTTATTTTTCTTGGATATATATTACTATTTCTTCCCTTTCTCAAGGTTAATTATAGTCTGTTAATAAATAGATTCTTTAACGTGAGAAAATATTTAAAATATAATATTGTACAGCTGAAACCAATATTACACTGAATGTTAACTAACTGGAATTTAAATAAAAAGTTAAAAAATAAAAAAATATTACACATATAGCAGTTTGCATAAGAATATACATCTCTTGTCTAAATTAACATTCACAAAAATACACAGGTTTAAAAGAACTTAACTCAAGTGTTCATAATTTGGATATGATATCACAGATGGTATTTATTTTCTACTTTGTGAATCTTTATAATTTCTAAATTTTCAACGAAGAATATGAAGATAATTAAATAATTGTTTATTTTACAATGACAAGTTACTTAGGTATTGGATCATAGCGTGAAGCAAGCCATGCATCAGGCAGTGTCGTTATCTCAGGTACACAGAGGTTATTAGTATTTTATTTCTAGAAATGAGGAATGCAAGACTAAAAAAAAAAAAAGCGTAAGAGTAATTTGCCCAAATTTGAAGCTAAGTTGAGTGGCGGCAGAACTAAGTCAAATCCAGGCTAACTTCCAAAGTTTATGGTCAATGGACCACAAAAAGACAATCGTGCACAAGATTCACTCAGTAAATACATGTTTTGAAAAAAAATTGATTACCATAAATTAGAGGACAAAAAATATAAGCATCCTCCCCTTTTTCTTTAAACAAAAGATTCTTTTCAGAATTTCAAGAGAAAAGTGTTACAGTTTGGATAGTGATTAGAAAATACTTCAGCTTAATTATAAATACTACCTTCATTGTTACTTCATGTTAAAGGAGATGGGAGTTCAGTTCCTGCATATTCTTTTTTCCATTGACAAGTATCTCCCACGCAGTCATTATATTCTATGTGAAACACAGCATCACGACAGTTTTGAGGTTTGAGGTGCTCCATTATGAATGACAAAGACTTACCCATTTATCTTCTCACTAAGGGAGGTTATAAGTGTAAGTGATAAAGATTTTGTATTAGATAAAGATTAAGATATTTTGCTTTTAATTATGGAGAGATCCTCCTTTGGCATTAAAGATAAATTAAGTATAGATTTGCATTATTCTTAATTATTTTTAATTACATATCAGTGCTTATTAGTATGTACATATGTGTAGAGAATTTTTTACAAGTAAATATTATTCTGTCAATTCCTACTTGGTACCTCCACATAGATCAAATGCACATTTCATAACTAGAGTTCTTAATTAATAACCTTTCATGTTTTCCTCATTGCCATAAATAACCTGATGTAGTTATTAAGTCTAAAAGGCAAGACACACAGCTGTGATTTCTTTTCTATCACAATTTCCAGCCTGCGGACTGTTCTCCACTAAACACAAATATGCCACTTCTATACTATTATTTTCACCCAGACTAACTCGGTGGCCTCTGACTTCATTGTGTTCCTGCCCCCACCGTGAGCAACTCACCACCGAGCAGACATCACATCACCTATGCTGGAAAATGTTCTGTGGGTTTCCAGCACATGTAGAATGAGTGAAAAGTCTTTATGAGAGCTTAAATCACCTACATGCTTGCCCTTTCAAAACCGATCTGGTACCAGTCTCCCGCTAGCCCCCCACGTGCCCCATGCTGTTGTTGGTTTCTCCCACACCCGACTCACTTTTATCTTGGAGCCTTTGCCCTTGTCATCTCTGCCTGCAGTTGTCTCCCCTGATCTCCATGGCAGGTCATTCATGCCATTCAGAGCTCAGACTACAATTACCCTGATCAGAGGTTTCCCTGATAAGCCATGCTCATCGACTTTGACCCTTCCCCATTGCATTTATGGAAGTCATTTACCAGTTTGGGTTGCTGGGCATCACAGGGAGAACATTCCAAGAACAATTCAGAAATCGAGCTGTGGCTAGAATAACAAAAATCTCCTATTCCCTGGGAAGTAGAATATAAACCAATGGACTACTTTTGACCAAATTTGATGTTCCCAACAAGAAGGTTTAACTCTAAAAGCATGTAATAAGTGTAAAATATTAGTATGAGATTATGTTTTGTGATTGAACTATGGCCAAGGCTCCAGCACAGAGGTGTAAATTTCATATCAGCCCTGGTAGAAATATCTTAATCGAGCTATCATTTTAAAATCACTGTGTGAACACTGTGTGTGTATGTGTGTGTGTGTGTGTGTGTGTGTGTAGATACCCTTGTTCCTTCCTACAAGAACATGTTTCTGTACTCATTTCTTCAATTCTGTGAGCTGATACTCTGACAATAAGCTTATGTTCTATGTGTTTAAAAAATTGTCATCTATTATGTGCAACAAATGAAACAGAATACACAGCAGGTTACCACTATAAGCCTAGTAGAATAGCACAGTTCAAAAGTCAATAATATGAGATGTCGGTGATGACGTGAAGCAAGAGGAATTCTCACTGATTGCAGGTGAAGTGCAAAATGATGAAACCATTGTTTGACAGTTTGTTACAAAGCTAAATATTAACGTAAAATTTAGCATCCACATTCAAAGGTATTTACCCTCCCCCAAAATGGAAACATGTTCACACAAAAATATATACAGGAATTTTCAGTAAAGCTTTATTCACAACTACTAAATTCTAGAGCAATCAATATGCCCTTCAATGCATGAATGGATAAACCATGAAATGAAATACTTTTCATTGATGAAATGTAATGATTGTCTGTACCGATGTAGAAAAGCATTTGACAGAATTCAACAATATTTTCTGATTAAAAAAAAATAACAACACTCAACACAGGGTGCCTCAGTGGCTTAGTTGGTTGGGCACCTGACTTTGGCTTAGGTCATGATCTCACGGCTTGGCCTGTGAGTTCCAGCCCCACATGGGTCTCTGTGCTGACAGCTCAGAGCCTGGAGCCTGCTTCAGATTCTGTCTCCGTCTCTCTCTCTCTCTCTCTCTCCCCCGCTCATGCTGTCTCTCTCTCTCTCTCTCTCTCTCAAAATATAAATAAAGATTTAAAATTTAAAAAACAAAATGCTCAACAAACTGGGAGTAGAAGTAAATTACCTGGACATAATAAGGACTGTATATATGAAAAGCCCAGCATAATTACACTCAGTAGCAAAAGACCAAAATACTTAGAGCTTTTTCTCTAAATTCAGGGGTAAAATAAAGGTGCCTACCTCCACCACTTCTACTCAACACAGTACTTAAAGTCTGAGCCAGTGCAATCAGGCAAGAAAGACAAAAGATATCCATATCAGAGAACATGAAATGAAATTATTTCTCTTCACAGATGACATAATATTACATGCAGAAAATCCTAAAGATTACATTTAAATGTTAGGACTAATAAACATGGCTAGGTAACTAGATGAAAAATCAACACACAAAAAAGCAGTTTCATTTTTATATACTGTCATGAACAATCCAAACATAAATTAAGAAAATAATTCCATCTATATTAACATCAAGAAGAAAAAAATACTGGAGTGCCTGCGTGGGTCAGTGGGTTAAGCGTGCGAATTCAGCTCAGGTCATGATCTCATGGTTCATGAGTTCGAGTCCCGTATTGGGCTCTGTGCTGACAGCTCAGAGCCTGGAGCCTGCTTCTGATTCTGTGTCTCCCTCTCTGTCTGTGCCCCTCCTCACTCATACTCTGTCTCTCTAGCTCTCAAAATTAAATAAAACGTTAAAAATTTAAAAAAAGAAGTAGAAAAAAACCACTTAGGACAAAACAAAGGCAGAGCACAGGAAATAAAGTCAATGATATCGTAATAGCATTGTACGATGACAGCTGGTAGGTAACTGCATGTGCGGTGAGGATGGCATAATATAGAGAGAAGCTGAAGCCTTAGGTCGTACACCTGAAACTAATACTCAAAAAAATTAAAAATAAATAAATAAGCAAGTAAATTAGTGGTGGACAATTGATAACTGTTAGAAAAATACAGCACTTGGAGCAGCCTGGCTGGCTCCAACAGTTAAGCATCTGACTCTTGATTTTTGGCTCAGGTCATGATTTCATACTTTGTGAGCTCAAGCCCAGGTTGGAGCCCTCCCTCTCTGTCTGCCCTTCCCCTGCTCATGTTGTCACTCTCTCTGTCTCTCTAAATAAATAAATACATAAATAAACAAATAGGGAAAATAAAGGCTGGATCTGTAATCACTCAACACGACATAATAAACTTTAAATAGTTTTTTTTTTTAATTTTTAAAAAGAAAGGCAAAAGATTTGTACACCGAAGACTGCAAAATGTTCCCAAAAGACATTGAAGAAGAAACAAATAAGTGGAGAGACATTCCGTGTTCATGAATTGAAAGATTTCATTTGGGGGCGCCTGGGTGGTTAAGCATCTGACTCAGGTTCAGGTTCTCATGGTTCTCGGGGGTCTCTGGGTTCATGGGATTGAGCCCCATGTTGGAGCCCCCCCAACTCTTTCTCTCAAACTAAATAAATAAACATCTAAAAAAGATATAATTATGTTAAGATGTCAATAGCAAACTGAATGCAATCTCTACCAAAACCCCAATGAGGGGTACCTGGGTGGCTCAGTTGGGTAAGTGTCTGACTCTTGGCTTTGGCTCAAGTCATGCATTCAAGTTTTTGGGTTCAAGTCCCACATAGGGCTCTGCACTGACAGTGTGGAGTGTGCTTGGGATTATCTCTCTCTACCCCTCCCTATCTCTCTCCCTCTCTCAATATAAATAAATAAGCTTAGAAAAATCCCAATGACATTTTTTTTTACAGAAGTAGGCAAACCCAAGAAAGGGCTCTGAATATCCAAAACAAAATTGGAGGTCTCACCTTTCAAAACATATTACAAAACTACATTAACCTAAATAAGGTGATAGTGGTGTTAAAACCTATTAACTCATGGAATAGAATAAAGAGCCCAGAAATAAACCCTCCTATATATGGTCAAATAACTTTTGACACAGATACCGAGACCATTCGTTAAGGTAAGGACAGGGTTTTCAACAAATGCTGTTGGAATCTTCCCTTTCACCATATACAAACATTAACTGAAAATGGATTAAATATCTTTAAGTGTGTTTATTATCATGATTATTTATTTTTGAGAGACAGAGAGAGACAGAGTGTGAGGGGGAAGGTGCATAGAGAGAGGGAGACAGGATCTGAAGCAGGCTCCAGGCTCTGATCTGTCAGCACAGAGTCCAAGATGGGGCTCAAACCCATGAACTGTGAGATCATGACCTAAGCCGAAGTTGGATGCTCAAATGACCGAGCCACCCAGGTGCCCCAAATGGATTAGCCTTAATGAAAGACATAAAACTGTAAAACTTTGAGTTGAAAACAAAGATAAAGCTTCCCATTGGATTTGGCAATGATTTCATGTATATTACACCAAAAACTCAGGCAAGGAAAGCAAAACTAGAAAGCTACAGTGGAGTATGATTCAGTCTTAAAAAGAAGGTAATCCTGTCACATGTTACAACATGCATGAAACTGGACAACACCTTGTAAGTGAAATAAACCAGTCACACACACACAAATCAATACATCCTGTATGCGTCCACTTACATGATGTGTCTAGACTAGCCAAAGTTAGAGAAACAGAGAGTACAATGGTAGTTGCCAGGGACTGTCGGGGACTGGAAATGACGTATTTTTTAATGGTTATAGAGCTTCACTTTTACAAGATGACAAAGAATTGGAGATTTGTGCACAACAATGTAACTGTGTTTAAAACTACTAAACTGCGCACTTATAAATAGTTAACACATCAAATTTGATGTGTATTTTACCACAATTAAAATTTTTAAAGAAAATCAAGAGATTACATAAAAATTCAGAATTGTTTTCTTTTCCTGACAAGACTAGCAGCTTTGGCAATTCTAGGCCTACGTACTTCCTCTGTTTGCATAGTTCACTGCCTTCCCCCATTATCCATTTGTCTGTCCAGATGATATAGTCACTTGAATGGCAACACTAAAGTGGCAAAATGCCAAATTAGTTAATAAGAATGTATCAATATTGGTCCATGACCTCTGTGGAATGAACTATATGAATGTAAAATGTTGATAGTAGGGGAAACTGGGTATGGGCTGTATAGGAATGCTCTTTTCAACTTTCCATAAATCAAAAATTGTTCTTACATAAAAAGTTTATTTAGAAAAAAAAAAACAACTAAATCCAATGATACAATGACCTTTAATATTTTTTCTTTTCTTTGACGGGGTTTTATTTTTTCACTCTCCTATCCAGAATGTCAACTCCTTGGGAGTGAGGATTGTTTCTCTTTTATTCAATGCTTTGTATACTGACACAATGCCAGCGATCAATAAATATACAGTGAATGAAATATTGAAATGCCATCAAAGTAGGCCATCCCACTAAGAAGTGGTTTTCCTCCTATCTTGTGGATCTTGTTTCTTCTTTTCTCACTCATTTCAGATTATTCCCATAGATTTTTATTCAATTGTCTGTCATAATAGTTCTTTTGCCAACTTAAGAAAGGAAGTTGTATACATCAGCCCTCGGACTGTAGGTTTTAAAACACATCTTTGCTTTTCCCACAAAGAACCATGGGATTACAGGTGAATCAACAAAATCTGGATCTCCACCTACCATTTTGAAAATATCCCTCTGAAAAATGCTTTGCCCTCTAAGTCATTCATAACACATTTGATTGCTTTGGGATTTAATCTGGTACCATTGTTTAATTACAGGTTTTTGGATTCCTGTTTCTGGGTTCCAATTATAAATTTCTAAATGATGTGTAAAATCTGATAAGACTTAATTTAAAGTTCTTTTCTGTCTCAGAAATGGGATGGTTGCTATCAGCCATTTCACTCTTCTAACTACTGAAGCAACTTCCTAATCACCATTTTGGTGTTTTTTGTTTTGTTTGCTTGTGTTTATTTTTCCAATTTCAGGATGTCTGTAAAATGTAAACTGAAAGTGTACCCATTGAAAGTGTATTTTCAAATTTGCCTTCCGTGTTCACCTCAGAGTGTAGCAGTGCATCTATATGGCCGACACTATGTTTGGTTTTCTTCGGGATTCATCCTATTTCAAACAGCTACGCTATTTATATGTTGAAGACTTCCTGGAGTTTGTCTTGTGGCTTTTCAGGCAAGAAAGTGTATGGATGTGTATAGTTGGATGTACTTCTGAGTCTGTACTAAATCCCTCCCCCATATTTATTGAATACAATTTTTAATCATTCACATTATAGAAATGAATATAAGTTCTATAATAAAGCATTTTGTGTGAAATTCTTATTTCATTTAATCTAAATAGTTTTCTAGTAATGTGAGCTCACATTTTATTAGGTAGATGTGGTGCCAACCTCTTGTCTAAGCACTTTGTTGGTACGAAAACACTTAATCTTCAAAAACTTGTTAGATAGATATGACTACTACCATTATTTCATAGATGAGAAATATGTATCACAGAGAAGTTGAATCGGTTGCCCAGGGTTATACAGTTGGCAAATTATGGCAATAGAATTCAAACTAATGGGCTCTAGCTTCAGAGTGCAAATTTTAACAAGGACGTGCCATTTTGATTAAATAGGTTGGAGTTGATTTTGTTATAATAATTTCTTCTCAAAATGTAATGGGAATCAAAAATTTTAGCTGTTTTGGATTTTTGGTTTTTGGAGGTTTGTTTGTTTGCTTGTTTGTTTTTCATTCAGGAGAGCTGGGTATTAAGGAGAGTTGTAGAGCTTGGGTATTAAGGAACTCTTGATTCAGCGTTCTGTCCTGAGTATGAATCTCACTTAATGCCAACTGCTGACAGTGTTTTTAAGTGCTCTGAATCTGAAGTCTGCTGTGTTAATAGAAAAATGATTTTTCTCCTGCAGCATTTGTGATGGATTTCTTCATGCTGGTCTTCTACTTATTTCCTCAATGGAGGGGGGGATTCTTTGTTCATTTGTTTGTTTGTTTCTATTCAACTTTCCTCCACCTTCTAAATGTCCCCGTTGATTCAGTTAGCAAACATCTGTAGAGAATTTGGTTTCGTGGGTCATAAGATTTGTACATCCCAGCTTGATTGTGACTCATGGAGAGTCCCTTCCTCTGTTTTCCCCATTCTCGGGGCTTGTACTGGTGTGGCTCCTGGGCCCAACAAACATTAACCTACTTGTTCCCAGTGTCAGGCTGGCCGTGGGTTTCTGCAAAACCTGGTCTATGCGTTGCCTCATTTCTCTGTCGAGATTTTCCCCCTAATCCTTGATTAACTTCCCTTCTTCGAAATGCCTAAATTAGTTTCTATTGACTAGATCCTGACAATTACAGATATTTATCTATGTTTCAAGATTTCCTGGGCTCTTAATGAATGCGGTTGTATTTTTCATTGTAGAAGTTTCAACAAAGGTTTTAGAATAGGATAATAAATTGGATGAGAAAGGTTATAAAAATAGATAACTAATTATGGAGATGAAAAAAATAATAAAACCTTAATCTAACTGAGGAAAGAACACTTCTGGCTGGAACTACATGTCGAATGTCTTGAAATCCAATACTCATAATTTTTTTTTTAACACAGAAGACTTAACAACACCAATTCTTCAAGATAGCATTCTTCAGTAAGTCACTCTTTCTACTTCTCCTTCTCCTCACCACACACACACACACACACACACTCTTACACTCACTCTGATTATAGCTTTGGGAATTGTTATTGTTTTCTTCTTCTTTGAGATCTTCTTCAACATGAACAAATTAACTTTCAGGCCATCCTTTGGTCGGGTGCATGTAGTGCCCCTGGACCCTATGGACAGCCGCTTTCACTTCGCCAACTTGAGATATCTCGAAATATACGAGAGAAAAACGTCTAATTCCATTTCAGTAGTTGGACCCTATGCTTGGTTTACTTAAAATTATTTACTATTTACCTGGAAAGCTGCTCTGGGAAGTTATGTTCCTGCCATATAGCATCACAAAAAAAATTAAGAAAATAAATGGAAACAAACTGCCTGTTAGCACTAAAATAATTAGATGAGTTATACTCTTTTAGTGTGAAAAACGTTGACAGCACAGTTCTAGAAAATGTTGATAATCTCAACAGTGGTCTTTTCACACTGACTTGATGTTGAAGGCTTAGTCAAAGGCATTTTACATTCTTTACAAAATTATATTTTGATGATCAGTTATAGGATACTTTATATGATCTAATAAAGATTAGAAAAATATTTTTACTTTCATGACATAAATCAGCCTATATTTAACAATATAAAATATTTCATTGAAAAAATAAAAAAAAAATTATGGACATGGGAGAATACACAGTTGTTTTGAGAGTGATGTAGTTCTAATATTATGTGAGAGACAAAAAACTATTTTTATATGAGAGACAATTTATGTGAGAGACAAAAATTGTATCTAATATTAGGTGAGAGACAAATAATTGTTATTATTTTTATTAAATACTAATTGTATTGAAAATCTAATATACACATAAGATAAAAATCCTAGATAAAAAAAATCATACTAGAAACTCTGTTTCTCCTTGTAAATGGTTTGTAGTTTAAGATGAGATAGCCCCCACAAACCAAAGCAGTAATAGTTAGAAAGCATACAATATAAGTTATTATATACAACATACAGTGTAACATATTATATACAACATATGGTATTATATACAACATACAATGTAATATATTATATATGATATACAGTATAAGGTATAATATACAACATATAACATATGGTATATACACAACAGACAATATAAGGTGTTATATATAACATACAAGGTATTATGAGATGCTAGCGGTAGACGATTTGTAACGTGCTTTATTGGGAAATGTTTACACTCTTTTCCTATAATTATCCATGCTTCATTTATTCAAGGAATGTGAAGTATTATGCTTATTGGGTAGCAAATAATTATAACCACATCCAATGAAATTCAAAAAGTATACTATGTTAAAAGCCATTGAGATTTAATACAGGACACCTGACACCTGCGCTTCGTTTTCTACTTTGTTACTCTGGACTGCATGAAAGAAATCATAGTATCTTTCTGAGAGTTTTTCCTTACCAACAATTGGAACAAGATTATGTACATCTCCTAGTTACATCAAAGAAAGTGCAATGATTGGTTTAGAAAATGTCTAAGAATTCCTATTGAGTTTCTTTCACAAAGCAGTATCAAAGAGAAGGGACACTTTATTATTCTTAATGGTCTCCTTTCCAATGCATATTTGTTGCTGTAATTCGTTCCTCGATTTCTGTGCAGTAATGAAAGGGAGATGGCTAGTTCCAGCGGTGAGCAGAATCAGTGCGGTCCTGGAGTTTTCGGCCCTGCGTGCCCTGTGTTACACATATATTTACCGAGTCTCCAGTTTATGAAGCTCAGATAGGAACGGAGTCAGCAGTGTTGTTGTAGCGATTTCCCAGTCCAGTGATCTGACAAATTGTGGCCCCAATCAATCTGTCAACGTGTCTTTCCCGGGCTCCTTCCTCGCTCTCACGGGTTGTAGCTGTGGAGCAGCTCTGTCTGGGGGTACTGCTGTCCCAGGTTGCTATGGAGACAGGGCGACTTTTTCCTTCCTCTTATTACTGACAAATATGAACCCTTATCCTACTCAGGACTCCACATATAACTAAAGCAGGTGGAATGTGAATAAGGGAATTTCAAAAGACATATGGCTCTAGTATGTTTAATACTCCAGCTGGGAAGGGAGCCCAGCTTCCCTCATTCTCACCTACGTACCACCTGTTTCTCAAAGGAAATGTTTGTGAAAATTATAATCAGTAGTGTTCTCTAATGCTGTTTCATCTGAAGGTACTCTTTGTGAGCTCATATAACCTCAATGAACATCCATTCTTAAAATCTCTTAAAGCAACATAAAGCATTTCAGTTTTATGTCTCACATGAATAGCCTATAGATTCTTGAAATTGGCATTAATTTACTCCAATTCATTTAAACAGATAAAGCTTAAATTCCTCGTTGGTAAGCCATTTCTTTGAGGCCACCCAATGGTTCCAGATGGCCTCTGACAAAATGCAGGTTTCAGAACTTGAGGGGCCGAATCTACATTTAACAAATTGTCATTGATGCCCCTTTCCTGGTCCTTCCTTTGGATCGAGACCAGGACTCACGCGGTTTGAGGCAGCCACTGAGTGCGTGCGTGAATGCAGAGATTTCCCAGAGTTGGTTCCGTGGTTTTGTCATTCAGGTACCAGGTGGCAGGAGTGTCCTTAGGGACTCTGTTAGAAAAGAAGTAGGGTTGGAAGTAGAAAAGTAGACTAGAGACAAGTTCGAGGTGACAAAATAGAAAGGCGGTAAGTTTATAATTTTGCTAAGAGTCATTCTTATATCCTCTCAGTAACATCCATGTAAGTAAGGCAGGAACAGGCACGGCTTCCAGGTTAAGTGCATCGGCTCATACACTACATGGACACAGTTTGATAAATATCGTAATGGCTTTTACAACTGTAGTATCTCCAACAGTTTTTGTGCCTGAGAGAGTTCTCTGAAGGCTGAAATTTGAAGTAATCATTTAGCAACAGAACGGATGTATTTTTTTCTTCATGTCCTTAACAACATATAGTGCAAATTATTTCCCCTACTTATTGAGTATATTATATTTGAGACATGCACAGCCATTTGCAAATATTTGAAATTACCAACACCCAGAGAAACCTCCGGTTTCCCATAGCATACAGCTGTGTTTCTCCCCGTGCAAACTTCGGTTACCAAGGAAATCCAGCACCGTGTACCCTGGTGGCCCCAACAATGCTCGTAATGGTATCAGAGTGTTTATACTGTAGTCAGTGTGCATCATGGGGGGGGGGTGGCATTTAAAATTTAGAATAACATATCTAAATGAGTCAGGCAAGAGACTGAAATGACAGTGTGCAGCAGGAAACACTTGTAAAATATTTACTTCTTCGTTCTATGTTGTGCAAACATGTTGCGATAATAAGCATAAACAAATATTTAGCAACTGTGTGCTGCAGCTGCAAATCTGATGTGGGTGGGATAACATTTCGCTTTGTTTTTCAGACTTCAACAATTCATTTTGTATGAGATAATCTTATGCAGAATTCTATAAAAATATGGAAAAGTGTTATAATTTCCCTCTTCCTTCAAGCATTTGACTTAAATCTGGAACCCTGTTGACAAACTAAACATTCAGGGAGCTGTGGTTTTAATACGAATTTAGAATAATTATGTGCACTGGATATTTCAATTCAATATGATTAACAAATATTTTCGTCTTCGTGAAACTTTGTTTTAAACACTCTGGACTTTCTTAGATAAGTATGGAGAGGTTCTGTATGTCACTCTTCCATCTGGGATATTATAACCAAGTATAAGAAATAAGTTACAATATTGTCAGCCTGTTAAAGATGTCTTTTCTTTCCCTTCCCTCAAGATTTGAACTGAATATACTTTATTAACGTGCAGTGACTGGGTTTTATAACTATACTTTCCATCGCTGAAGGAATATGAGGAACCATTCAAACATAAAGGTCTGATTTAAATGTTTTGAGGCCTCAGTAAACAGTTGATTACATTTGGTTTGGTAATTGAATCCTTGCTCATTTGACAAAATCACTCATGATCTCTGAGGTACGACCAGTGAGAGACTGATGGCAGAACATCTGAGACCTTCTCATCGTGAGGGCAAGCATTGCCCCGGTTTTTGTTTGTTCTTGTCATGCTAAGCAATGAGAAGAGTATGCAGAACTTCGATGCTATCCATATTATTAGCGGAGTGACTAGACAAAAACCCTGTGATGTCTAGCAAGCTGAGTAGATTTGGGTCTGAGTAATTTACATATGGCATTTACTTTTAAAATCCTTTCTTATAGCTTTTTTTTTTTTCCTTTTACTTTATCGCGAACACTTGTCTGCTCACTGATTTGGTAATCTATAGAACTAAAGGGCTTTATTGTCCTCATCCTAACACTGCAGATTCTGTATTACAAAGCACGGTGTTTTGAATATGGTAGACACTTGACCGTAGTATGTCCGTTGCATTGATTTTAAACTCCATACTCATCAATCCCAAAAGGAACATATGCAAAGTCAGTAATTGACCCAAATGCAGTCTTACCAATTTACAGAGAAGCTACTTTCTCCATACTACCCTGTTTTCTGACACCTGATGGGACCACGTTTTATTTTTTTTTAATTTTTTTGATGTTTATTTATTTTTGAGAGAGAGAGAGACAGACAGACAGAGCATGAGCAGGGGAGGGGCAGAGAGACGGAAACATAGAATCTGAAACAGGCTCCAGGCTCTGAGCCATCAGCACAGAGCCCGACTCGGGGCTTGAACTCAGGAATGGTGAGATCAGGACCTGTGCTGAAGCCAGACGCTCAACCGACTGAGCCACCCAGGTGCCCCGGGACCACGTTTTCTATCTCCATCTCAGAAGAAGGGCAGTGAGGTGGTAGGGTGTCACATGACTCTGTACATAGGGCTATGTGAAAGCTGAGAGGTGGTGGTTATCATCTCAAAATCACTATAGACTCATATATGCTTTTTAAATCATTATTTAAGATTTGTCATTAACCTCTTTGGAAAAAGGCCCAGTGGAAAAAATGGAGAACTCGCTTATACATGCCATTTTACTTGTCTGTCATTTTTAGCTGCTGTATAATTCCGAAATGCTTTCAACTTCTCGTTTGTAAAGTAAAAGGCATTGACTTTTGTCTTGTTTACCTCACAGGCTTTGTTTTATAAACAAACTAAGCATTATAGCTTTCATGCTTGGTGGCATGGTATTCATTTACTTAACTGTGGATTATTACACATACAACTGCATGTTAAGACTTAGTAGAAAGAAATTAACAAATCCAAAGAATTTTTCAGTCAGATAACGTGGCCCAATATCTGTAGAGACAATATTGTCACACTGAATTATTGCTGGGATATTTTCACAGTGTTGCATTAGGCTGCACTATCATCTCCAAAAGTATAGTATTTAAAGGACCATCCACGTGTGTATCGGTTAATCAAGAATGACAGCGGTGGTCAGGACAGGATGGGTGGCGCCCCAGCTATCACGCAGGCAGCTTTTCCCCTGTGCACCTAATTTTGTTTCTATATCTAATGAGATGCAATACTCAAGCTTACTATTCGCAGTGCTTTTGTCCAGCACAAGAATGAAATGATGAATTTGAAAACTGCGCCCGCCTATTGGCTGGTCTTAGCAAATAAATAAATCTTTGAAGTTTCCTTTTGAAATTATCCAAAAGAATAATGTCAAGGGTCAAATGAACAGTGGCCCTGTCTAGGAGTTACTTATAAAATTGCAACCAAAACGAACAAGATACTGCCTGCTGTCCTTGCGGGGTACACGTTTTCATGGTGCGGAGATAGAAGAATATTAGACAGAATATGTCAGCACACTGTGGGGTGGGTAGGAATGTGCTAGTAGGTATGGAAAATGACAAATAGGACAGAGGAGATGAGGACAGAGGTATGTGGAGAACAATAGCTTTAAATAGGTTGATGAAGATAAGACTTATTGACATGATTTTCGAAGTAAGAGCAGAGGAGGTAAGGATGATAGTCATGTGATTATTTATGGAGTGACTCCAGTAGGCTCAGGGAACAGCCAGGAATACTCAAGAAACATCATGAGATTTTCTCCTATTCCTATTTTTCTTGGAATTTTTATTAGAAATTATAGCTCATTTTGACCAAATGTCCTTCAGCTGCTGATGGAGAGGATAAAATCCCTCCCACAACCTACCTATTGTTGATAATATTAACAGGTTATGTATATTCAACTTGTTGATGAAATTAATTACATCGATATAATTTCTTGATATTTATCCAAGTTTGCTCTTTTGAAATACAGTCTGGTTGGTCATAGTATAATTTCATTTGTCCCTTGTAGGATTCTATACATGAAGATTGTCTTTAAATTGTTACATCTATGGTTATATTAATGGTGGTCTTTTGTTTCTTCATATGATTTATGCCAGCCTTTATTATTTATTCTCATTTTAGTTTGATTTAGTAACAAGAATGGAAGAGATTTCCATAATTCCATGCTGGAATAATTTCATGCTGGAATAATTTTTCTTTAAGAATTAGATAAAACTGAGTTTTGAACTTACCTGTTCCTGATGCCTTTTGCGAAGTAAAGTTTTTCCAAATTTTAAAATTTAATTAAGTCTGCTTAATAGAACGTAAATGAGTCAATTGGCCATATAACAGTAAGAAGACAAAGTAAAATATTGCTTGAATTATTGAGGAAAGCATCTTGGAATTAAAATAAATGCTGTAATAGCATTTCCCTTACCATGTAAGCGTTTCCCTAGCCACGTGAACTAGTTAACAATGTATTCTGCTTGTTACATTGCAGTTCTGTTCATCTCTCATCTGACTTTTCACCCACTTTTGTTACATAGAACCTTGTTTCAATGGAGTCTTTGAAAGTGATGGAATTATTTTTAGTTGTAGCTTTAAATGATCCCGGAAAATTTGCTCAAATGTTTCAACATTTTTGCCTCACGAAAGTAAATGGGTTTTTGCATATGAAAATTCATTGATATTTTTATTATATCTTGATTATTAGAGCTTGAATTTCGTATTGATTCAAATTTTATTCTTGATCGTAATATTTGCCAGAATCCAAAAATTACTGCATACTCGAACACTATTTTAGGCTGAAACTATAGGAAGTTGGAAATATTAAAATTTGAATGGTTCTTTCTAAAACATATAACCAAATATATATTTTTGCTGTGACTTTTCATTTAAAATGACTTAAAGTTTGGGCTAGAAGCGCTTGTGGAAAGGCTCTTGTTGTATGCCTCTCTACATATCCAGACTGCGTTCACAAATTAAGGTGCAGAGAAGAAGAAGAAATGAGTGAATGCAGCCTCAGGAATGTCGTGTTGCCTTTCTTGAACTGCTTTGTCCGTGCTACTTCTGATCTCCATCCCCTATTCCGCCTACTCCCGGTCTCCCAGCACTGTTCTGTATTCCCCCGGCCACAGCAATTCAAGGTGAAAGATGTTATTTTTAAATCACCCCAAATCCCTTTCTTCTTTTACATTGCTTTCCCCAAATTCTAAATTATAGTTGATTTCTCACAGCTGGTTCACCCGCAGCTTCCAGTGGGGATTGGTATGATCTTCCTGGCTACAGTTCATACCTTAGTTTCCAGTTGGATCATCTCTGCTGTTACCCTTGATTTCCTACCGACCCAACGGCACCAGTTCTCATGACTATTGTAGACTCCTTCCTTGGCCAAATGCGTCTCTCTTCAGAAGGATCTATCTCCAGCCCTGACACTGGGCAGCCGCTGTGAGCCCAGGTGTAATCTGCAGGTGTTAATGTATGCACCTGCACTCACACCACAGAGCAGGTCATCTGCTCTCTTGCCAGTCATTCTGCAAACTCCTTTCAAACCTGAATGTGAAGACAGGTGCACAGGGCCCGAGGACCCTCTGACCCCATTTAGAAAAGCCATTAAATCACAATTTCCTCTCAAGATCTTACTGTATAATATGCGTAATAAGTCAAGTTCTTTTCCCCCACAATTAACATAAACAAAAAGTGATTATATAATAGCATGTATAATAAAAAAGTGATTTGTTTATTCCTTGTTGACATGTAATTACTTTGTCAACATGAACAGCAAAGCATGTGATTGTCTCTAGCGTTAGCCTGGTTGTGTCGTCTGTGAGGCAAGCTGTTTAACATCATTCCTCAAAGTCGCATTTAATTTCCTTTTCAGCCAGGAGTCAGGGCTTTAAGAAATGATTTACTGCACTTAACAATACGTCAAGAGAGATGAGTCAAATGTTAATGTGAAATTGTAGGTAACTGTTTTCCATCACTGTCATCGGTGCACAGCAATACTTATCTTACTGTCTGGAGACGGAACTCTTATTTGGTTGTTCTAACATCTGCGAGGGTAGTGGCTGTGACCCTCACAGACTGTCTTACTGCCTTCGTTGCCACTGAAGATGTGTGTGGTGTGTGTATGTATGTGTATATGTGTGTGTGGTGTGTGTGTCTCTGTGTGTGTGTGTGTGTGTGTGTGTGTCCTGATGTGTGCTTAAAGTATGTCCAGGCAAAGCAGAGTCCCTCTTTGCATCAGTTGAAGACAATCCCCGGAGCGCCTGGGTGGCTCATTCGGTTAGTGACCGACTTCGGCTCAGGTCATGATCTCGTGGCTTGTGAGTTCAAGCCTCACATCCAGTTCTGCACTGACAGCTCGGAGCCTGGAGCCTGCTTTGGATTCTGTGTCTGCCTCTCTCTCTGCCCCTCCCCCCTCCTCTGAAAAAGAAATCAGCATTAAAAAAAATCCCCAAATTTGGGGCGGGGGACAGGGATGAATAGGCAGAACACAGCCAATTTTTAGGGCAGTTAGAATATTCTGTATTACACAGTAGTGGCGAATACATGTCATTATATATTTGTCCAAACCCACAGAATGTACAATACCAAGAGGTATAAAAGACTAGGCGTGATAACAATGTGTCAATGTCAGGTCATTGTTTGTAACAAATGTACCCTCTGCTGGAGGTCACTGATGACGGGAAGGCTGTGGACGTGTGGAGGCAGGAAAGATACGGGAAACCTCTGTGCCTTCCCTACAATGTTTCTGCCAACCTAAAACTACTCTATAAAAATAGTCTTTAAAAAACAGAATATATAAACCAATTCCCAGCTGTGGGCAAAATTAACTTCAGATACCAAGGCAGTGACAGATAGATAAATTCCTCTTTAAAGTCTCATATTAGATAGAATAGCCTCTAAGAGGAAGGAGAAAAAGGTGAAGACAAATGATTTTATGAAGTTTCCCTTCTAACCGGTGAGTGGCACTCAAACACATTCAGTTCATAAAATGAGCTGTGAGGTTTGCCATGCTTTAATAGAACAAACCTGTAAATACCTATTTTAATTCCCGCCCCGCATTTGTTCTTATCAATCACTGTGCTTTACCAGCCTCTCGCCCTTCGGTCATGTGCGTACCCAAGGCAGCATGATAGAATAGTCGTGCTAATACACTATCTGATCGAAATGCACATTTGATTTGCATCATGAATGCGAGTGAGAATGAAAACAACAACTGGGCGTATGGGTGCAGATTTCCGGTTTTGCAGGAAGTTGTCATCTGTCATTACTCGTACTGTAGAACCTGTATTTCCCCACCTGACAGTACCAGGCTGATAAAAAATATTTGCAAAAACTGAGAAGAATTTAGAAAACATTATCTCAATCCTGTCACTGAAAAAAAATGAATATTCTTGCAGTTATTAAGAAATGCATATGGGGGCGCCTGGGTTGCTCAGTCGGTTAAGCGTCCGACTTAGCTCAGGTCATGATCTTTCAGTCCGTGAGTTCAAGCCTCACATCAGGCTCTGTGCTGACAGCTCAGAGCCTGGAGCCTGATTTGGATTCTGTGTCTCCCCTTCTCTCTGCCCCTCCCCTGCTCACATTCTGTCTCTCTCACTCTGGAAAATGAATAAGCATTTAAAAAAAGAGAGAGAAAGAAAGAAACATGTATGTGCCAAGGACTTGAACTTGTGATTGCCCCAAAAGATATCCATATTTGATCTTTTATTAGAAACAAAACTATCTCTCTAGGGTAAGATTTTACAATTGAAAACTATTTTTTTCTAATTGTTCTCAATTACATTTGAACAAAAACTTTAAGATTGAAGTACACATGTAACTACTTTCCTCACTGCTGATTTCTGCAACAACCGTATCTAATTCATACCTGTTTATTCTCATATTTACCCTTAAGGTGCTCATATGGTTTTTAAATTTTTTAACAGTAGATATTATTTGTTGTACACTGACTATGGAATATAAGTATTGACCTATTGCATTCCACCATCCCATATATTTCACTGACTCACAAACTCTCAATACAATGTTAAGCACCAATGCAAAATGTAAAGCAAGTTCATAAGTTCCCACTAAGCCAAAAGTTGAATAAAAAACCCTACAAACATTGGGACCTTGAATGGGGTTGTCTTGCATCTGTAGAAAAATAGGAGAGTATTGATATCTTCACAGTATTATGTCCAGTGATCCATGACATAACATAGACTTCCATTAATTAAAAATTAAAGTTATATTTATTATTTTTGAATCAAACCAGTTGATCTTTGTTTTTTGTTTTTTGTTTTTCTGTTTTTTTTGTTTTTTTTTTTTTTTTTGCATTTTGTTGTTGTTGTTTTGCAAAAGTGCTTGAGGGAATCAGGACGGTTTTGTTTAATGAGCTGTTTCATCAACATCTTCAGGGTCATTTATTTTTATGTCTCCAAGTGACACATAATAGAAGTTCAGTAAATATTTACTAAATTAATGACATAGAAGCTTGAGCACCAAATCTTCCTAAAGAAGTCATAATCTCTCATATCGCCAAATACAGACCATACATTTAAGAGATATCTATGATTACGAATGGAAGATGATGATATTGTGACTGAACGGGGGACCACCAAATGGTGGGAAGAGAAAGAGGAACTGACGGCTGTAATCCTACAATGTTACGTGATTCATTCCCCCTGTCTTTAATAAAATGTGTCTTATCACTAGGGAAAAAAAGAAAGGTGAAAAGACATCCAATCGTTTCAAGGTCTTGCTAGCAGAGAGGATATTCTGTGAACATACTGATGACGACATTGTTGTCACTCTTTTTTATTGTAGGTTCAGGTTCTTCGGAATGCTGGAGAAGAAGTGACCCTGACGGTGTCATTTCTAAAAAGGGCACCTGCTTTCCTCAAACTCCCACTGAACGAAGACTGCGCATGTAAGCATTTATGAAGAGTAGGTAAAATGCTCGCATCATCATATTTATTTTCGAGACCATTATTTCCAGACCGTAATTGGTAATTTTTTTAAAGTTGGGATTTCTGCCTGAATACAAACATTTTTATATCCCGAAGCATTCTATGAATGCTTATGCAAAGGGAACAGATGTTATTTTTGTTTCAGAGTGTATTCAGCACATTTACAGCTATTTTCTATCTAGCCTGTAACTGGAGACACAATACTTATCTTAAAAATAGTATTCTATCAATTATGTACATTGTGTATCTCTATTATATTTCATTCATCATATCTGATTGATGTATTTTCTCTAACTAGAAAATGATATAATCCTATTTGGCTCTTGGACTTGCTAACCAAGAGTTTACACTTGTCACTGAAGGAAGCCCAGTTTACATGGAAATGGAATAATTTTCATAAGAGTTACTTCAAAATGTCTGTATTAATTTGTCCATTAAGAAGTAAAATATCTCTAACATTTTTGCTAAAAATCAAGGAAGAATATATCTTTTAACTGAGACATAATTTGCATGCAATGAAATGCTGAAGTCTTAAATTGGCAATTGGATTAATTAATCTACATGTCTTTAAATCAGAGATGGGACCCTCTGTGGCCCTTCCCAATAAATAACACACAGAGAAACAACTGTTAATTTAATTTCTTATCCTTATCTATTCTTTTTCTTTCTTCTAGAATTTTCTTAGAAAGCAATCTTCCTGTATTTCCTCTCTTATGTCTAATTTCTCTCACCATGAAAAATCATGCATGTTTTAAATTTCGGTCATCTTTTCATTTGCATTGTTCTAAGATTCCATTAGGTAAATAGAATAAAGTTTGCTAATCATTCTCCTATCGATAGATAAGGGGCCATTATAAATAAAGCTTCAATGAACTTCTTGTTCAAAGCTTTTGGAAGTCTTCCAATTTTATGTCACTACCAAAAGTACTTAGGAGTGGAGTTGCTGAGTCATCAGGTAGATGCATAATTAACTTGCTAACTGGCAAAAAGTATATTTTAAATCCCGTTAATTTAAAAATCTCTGACTGCTCTACATTTATTCCAATACTTTACGGTTGAAGATTTTTTTTTAAAGCTGTTGTATTGAGTGTATAGTGGTGTCTTATTGCAGTTGTAGTTTGCATTTCCCTGGAGACTAATTATGATTAGCTCCTTATCATGTATCATTTGCATATATTACTAGAGATCTGCGTATCTTATTTTGTAATGTGTCTGCTCAAAGTTTGCCCATTTTTCTCTTGGTATGCCTTTATATTATCGTAGTGCAGGAGTTTAAGAAAATATTCTGTACATAATCTTTGTCAGCTTTATGTATTACAACACTTTTCTCTCAGTCTATGGATAACTATGTTTTACCTAAAGGTGTCTTAGGTTTGCAGAAGCTTTTAATTTTGACAAGCTCTAATTCACCGTTTTGTCATTGCCCTTATTGCATGTGGTTATTGTTTTCTGTATCTTCTCTAAGAAACACTGGCCTACCCCAAGGTTGCAAAGAGATTCCCCTGCATGTTCCTGGAAGCTTTACGACATCGGCTTATATGTTTAGAGTCCATCTTATACTAATTACTATTTTGTGTCTCAGCTAGGAAATTAGAATCAAGAAATTACTTTCTTATTTCTATTAATGTTTGTGTTTATCCTTCCACCGTAACTGCAGTGTTAATCTCCTAGGATAGGTTCTCCAATTTTGCAATTATTCATGATTATTTAGCTATTCTAGACCCTTGGCATTCCTGCATATATTTTAGAAATGGCAAGTCAATTTCTATAAAATCCAATTACAATTCTGAATGGGACTAAGCTGGGTTTATAGATAATTTGGAGAATTAACATATTAACAATTTTAAATCTTTCAGCCCATGAACATGATATAATTTTCCATTTATCTATGTTTTAATTTTTCTCAGCAACATTTTAGTATTTTCAGTGGGAGACTCTTGCATATCTTTCATTAAATTTATTTCTAAGCAATTTTTATTCTATCATAAATGGCATTTTAAAAAATTTAGTGTTCAGGTATTGTTATTAACACAAAGACATACATTTATATATTCTGCATCATAGATTTAATTTGCTTCTTAGTTCAGGTAGGATATTTTGTATATTCTTTAAGGCTCTCTACTTATACAGTCATGTTATCTACAAATATTGAATTTTCCTTCTTTCTTTACAATCTGTATTTTTTAAATTCCTTTTTCTTGCCTCTTGCAATGGCCAGAACTTCCAGTAAAATGTGAGACAAGTATTGAGAGTATTTTTCTTACCCTCAAGATATTAGAGGAGAAATTTTCAGTCTTTTACCATTAAGCGTGACATTTGTATATGTGCTCATACACGCCCTTAGTTAGGTGGAAGAAGTGCTCTTTTATTCCTAGGTTACTGAGGATTTTTCTTTTTAACATAGTTGATGTTGAATTGTCACAAACATTTTTTAATATCCATTGAGAGATTATATTTTTAATCTTTTTTTTCTGAGATGATATATTTTAAATATTTGTTTTAAATGCCAGATTAAGCTTGTATTCCAAGGAAAAACACCACATGGTGATGAAATGTTGGTTTTTTTTAAATATATTGCTGGTTTCAGTTCATTAATGTATTAAGACTTTTTTTGGAAAAAATATGTTCATGAGGGATATCCACATATATATATAGTTTTTAAAGGTTGGAGTGGGATTTAGGTACCAGGGTTTTTAATGTTTTCATGTAAATTGTGGACTGGCAACTCCTCCTCAATTTCACAAAGAATTTGCTTGACAGTAGTAGCATGTTTTTCTTAAATAATTTACTGAATTCACCAAGGAAGCAATCTGATCCTAGAATTATAGTTTTTATTTCATATGATTAATCTCTTGAGTGCATATAGGACTTCTCCGGATATGTTTTTTTTTTTTTTTTGTAAAGTTTGGTAAAATGTTTTTCAAGATTTTTTTTTCCATTTTAACTAAGTTATGAATTTAATTACATGAAATTATTCACCATATCCTTTTACTGTTCCTTTTAAGGTTTGGTGACTCACAATAATCCTACCTCTTTTGTTTCTGATATTAGTAACTTGTATTTTTTTCACTCTTTTGCTATATCACTTTTGCTACGGGTTTTATTAATATTTCTGAAGGGCACATTTTTGTCTTGGTTAATTTTGTCAATTCTTTTGTTTCAATCTTATTATTTTCCACATTAATTTTGTTATGTTCTGTCTTCTATTTACTCTGATTTGTTTTCTCTTTCATATCTAACTTCTTGAGGTGAAAGCATAGATCATTAACTTTGTATCTGTCTTTTGTGCATACATTTAAATCTTTGAATATCACTGAAAAAACTTCTTTAGATCTGACATAGAATTTGAAATATCATTTTATTCTGTTCAGAATGTATATAAATTTTAAAGTAATATGCTTATGCATTACAATATTGTCTCATAAGGGACAAATGCAGAAAAACATCAAAAGAAAAATTAGCTCAAACAAAGTATGAAATCCTTAAGATTTAAAAAGTAGAAAAACTATCTTCGTGTAATTTGGAGAAAAGCCTGTGATCCACTTAGCATCAGGAAAGCAATGAAGCTTTAGAGTGATAAAAAAGGAAAACATAATTGCTTTTTTCAACACGTTAGTTAATGTTAGGAGTGTCACCTATGAACTCTGATGTTTGAATTTAAGTACAAGATTTTAAATAAAAATTGGGAGTCAATTATATTAATAGTTAATATTTATCACATTTGCACCTTCAAGATATATAATGTTTTCAAATAAAGCAATTCGTCAAAAATCTTTAAATACATATTCTAATCCTGATTGTAAAAAACATTGGACTGTGAGATCTGAGTCTAAGACACCCATTACTCATGTTTATCTTTCTTATCTGATAGGAAGGGTTTTCATTTCAATTTCACCAATTTAGAGGTACTTCAGTGAAGGTACTTCCAATTATCACACAGACCAAGAGCATTTATAAAGAAAGACCCCGTGCAAACTTTATTTGCATCATGGAAAATTAATATGCTTTGAAAATAGGTTGAAGCATGACAATGAATAGAACTCTGTGGACAATCCAAATTCTGCACAATTCTGAGTATGGTTCATAAGTATAGGTCACTTTGGATAATGGAATTAAATAACATTTCTGTAAGGTTGTATGATTTATTAACAAAGCTTTGTACCATTTCTGAAATCAAAGATAAACACATGGGTCTCTTTCAGAGTCCCATTTTAGACATTTAACTTACTTGCAAAACTCTGGCTTTATCAGAAGTGAGGTAAAAATTTACCTAACTGATTTTCTTGATATTATTGAGTATATGGAAATATATAATGTAGAATGCATCAATCTCGAATATTTGCTATTCTGACCAGCGGGGTGTTGTGATTTTTTCCTGCAGGTGCTCCGAGTGACCAGAGCAGTGGCACCTCCTCCCCTCTCTGTGACAGTGGCTTGCATCTCAACTACCATCCCAACAATACAGTAAGATGACCAAGGCATAGTTCAGATTAGTAAAGAGATAACACAAAGGCAGGCATATATATATATGTAATAATATATATATATATTTACATATATAAATATATATGCTTATTTATAATATATATGTAATAATATTATATTATATTACTATTTTGCAAATGCTGCTATTGAATTTCATTGCTCTGTATAGTTTAAGTCCTTCTTTGCTTCATCCTTTCAGAATTAGGATAAACCAGGGGACACCTGGGTGGGTCAGTCAGTTTAGTGTCCGACTTTTGGTTTCAGCTCAGATCATGATCTCATGATTTGTGAGTTCAATCCCTGCTTTAAGCTTTGTACTGACAGTATGGTGACTGTTTGGGAATCTCTCTCTAGTCTCTCTCTCTGCCCCTCCCCTGCTCACGTGCTCTGTCTCTCTCTCTCGAAATAAATAAATAAATTTTAAAGAATTAGTATAAACCAGTAAAAAATAAATAGGTCAATGATTATTATTTTTTTAATGTTTATTTTTTTTAATTGAGAGATAGAGAGAGAGCACAAGCAGGGGAGGGGCAGAGAAAGAGGAAGACACAGAATCTGAAGCAGGCTCCAGGCTCTGAGCTGTCGGCACAGAGCCCGACACGGGGCTCGAACTCACAAGCCATGAGATCATGACCTGAGAGGAAGGCGGTCACTTAACCGACTGAGCCACCCAGACACCCCGGTCAATTATTTTTTAATGTCATTTTTCTCCTCTCCGGTCTTCATGAAGCCTTTTGCAAGCTAATGAGACTAACTTTGTGAGATCACACATAACATCACATAATCATTTTATAACAGTGCATGTTGAACGTAATTTCATGCTCTAAATGATTTGACATGATTTTTATCATTTTTCTTTTGAAATCGTTTAGCTGAAAGTCACTATTTAATTTTCCTTTTGGTAGGATTTCTTAGCGATCTGCAGGCATACCAGGAAATTAATACAACGAGAGAAAGTCTAGCATCATATTAACACATTAATGGATGTTAAACTACCCATGCGTTTAATCCTTGATAAAATTGGCATGTTTGTTTTATATGCATTTAATAAAATGCTAAATTTCCTTTTCCACTTGAAATTCAGGGCAAATAGGTTTCTTTTTTAAATACATATGTTTGAACTCCTTATATTCCTTCAAAACATTCATGCATTTTAAAGACAAAGCAGTTTTGTCGGATTACGTGTGAGTTTCCCCTGAGATCACACACACGAAGGGCAACAGAACTGACATGAAGTGGGAATTCCTTTTTCTATTCTGCATATTAGGTTCGAAAACATGGAGCTTCAGACTTGTAAGATTCATCTTCCTTTTGAAATTCTTGACCTAATTGTGGCGTTTTACCTCCACGTCTTCCTCTTGAGCATCTTCAACCTTCACCGTGCATCGCTGCACCAGCGCTGTTCCTTATCTGTGTGCCCTAGGTCCCCGAGTCCTTCTACATTTTATTATTTCCTTGCTCCTAAAGAGGATCCCTTGGCAAGACAAGGGTTATCTCTCCTTGTGTAAGCCAAGCACATCTGGGTGTATTTAATCTGACCTTCTCTTCTATTTTAGTGAACAGATAAATAATTGTCACATTATAGATAATATTTAAAACACTAACCTTCAGAAGATGGCAAGATCTGAGCAGTTTCCACTTTGATTTCCTAATGAGTAAATAAACATACATTCTGTGCTGCCATTAGCACACTTCTCAACTCTGTAGAGTTACAGTCTCCAAACAAACAAATCTTTACCTCTTACCTCAGGAACCGCTCACCTTGTTTTCTTACGATGTAGATGCTCTTGGTGCTTTCGATGCCCTTCCAGTCCCCTCTACTGGGCTGGTGCACCTACCCCCAGCTGCTGTGAGTGCTGGTTACCTACCCGCCAAACTGCCCCATTCACTGTTGACCTCTTTGTGGTAAGGTGTTCTGACTGGGGATCTGGAATCACCACTCCCGGGGTGGGCTGCAGCTTGCGGCCTCCCTTCCAGAGCCCTGTCCAGAGCCGTCTCATCCACTGATTCCCTCAGTCCCCACAGGTTTCTCCTGAGAACTTTCCCTTCGCATATCATTGACCCAAAGTCCAATCTTAGCTGTGCTCCTCAGACACGAAGCAAGCTCTCTTACTTAAGAGTGGGAGAAAGCTGTTTAGTCCTATTTTTATTCTAATTCTTGTCCTTGTACCTTGGATCCTTATGATGATGAGAAGTAGAGAACTCAGCACGGATGGGCCGTGGGTGAGAATCAGTCTGGTTTTAAACTCATCCCACTGACATACACAAAATCACGTATGGAATTAATTTCATGAACTGGGTCCTATGTCATTGCTTGCTATTATGTCCTCCTTTAGAAAGGTATAATTAAAGCAAGAAAGTCACTCAGTAATTCTATAACATGACTGTTCCAAGTAAACCCAGCTATATAAATTAAAAAAAAATTGTCATAAATTTCCCTTACAGGGATTATGTCTTTCCATTTTCAAGAGGCC